>JAODUO010000321.1:62500-85000 GCA_025642075.2 Ridgeia piscesae | reverse complement strand
GATCAGTTAACCTGTCGAACGACGCCCATTGCTGGACAAACCAACGACTTTCTAGTAGAGACCGATCACTCGTACCAGAAGAAAAATGCCCCATGACGCAGACAGCTTGCCAGACGGAAGTACTGCGACGAACCAGTGTGCTTGGGAGTAAGGGTCCTACACATCGTACCCAGCGGGTCGCTTGCAGGGTATATGCAAATGAGTACAAATTACCTACGTGACTAAGGCCAGGCTATGTTCTAGAGTGACGTGTTTTGTAAGAAGCTGCAGACTATGCGAGTGGAAATATATAGTCAGCCGCTGACACAGCTTCATATAATTATGTTTCCATTGGAAGACAAGAATAACATAATAAGAATCCCGTGTGCTCGGCAGTGATGATCCAATACTAGTGAATGAAATTGTAGCCAACAGGTCACTTGTGACTAGGAGCATCTGTAAATATGAGTACAGCTTGCCAGTGCAACTATCGCCAGGCCATGGTCGAGAGTCACGTGTTTAGTGAGAAGTTTTATAGAGGGAAATAGACTGAGACACGTCAATGAAAATGCATCATTACATCAGGTTTGCCACCCCTTTGCATCATGCATGCTTCACGACGGGCAAAGAAGTATGCCAATCCAATAAAACACGACGGGCAAAGAAGTATGCCAATCCAGTAAAACACGACGGGCAAAGAAGTATGCCAATCCAATAAAACATTCCCAGCTGAGAAATACCAGGCAACGTTTCAAACAGATTTCCGGACAGTGTCGTAACTATCATCTGGTGGCGGTCTGATCCTCAGGTCCTGATTCCTAACATGTTAGGTGTGTGTGTGTGTGTGTGTGTGTGTGTGTGTGTGTGTGTGTTTTTTTTTTTTTTTTTTTTGTGTTTTAGTGTGTGTGTTTGTGTGTGTTGTGTGTGTGTGTGTGTGTGTATTCTGTGGTGTATGAATATGTGTGTGTGTGTGTGTGTGTGTGTGTGTGTGTGTGTGTGTGTGTGTGTGTGTGTGTGTGTGTGTGTGTGTGTGTGTGTGTGTGTGTGTGTGTGTGTGTGTGTGTGTGTGTGTGTGTGTGTGTGTGTGTGTGTGTGTGTGTGTGTGTGTGTGTGTGTGTGTGTGTGTGTGTGTGTGTAGTGACGTAATAACGGCGATGACACGAGCACACGTAACGCTGCCTTTTACGTTCTGATGTCACATGATTTTTTGACGTTGCGTTTATTGACGTTGCACTAACCACGCGACGCGCTGCTGCTAGGCCGGGGTGTGGTTAGGACAACGACCTCGCTACAGTTACCACCACTCTACATAGCATCCGGGCTACACCCGCCGGCAGCGTAATTACGTCAAATTGGACCGTTAACTGACACGTGGGTGTTTTTTGGTGGAAGTGCGCATTCATGAACAATTTCAGCGCAACAAGGCGTGCCCATACGTTGGTGGTTTTACTCTGTAAAACTGAACGGTGCAATCATTTACTGTACAGTAACATCTAGGGCGGAATTTGGGGCGAGGTTTCCGGGCAACGAGAACATTAATTATGTAAGCCCGCATCCGCCGTAATGAGCTTTCTACCCTACTATAAGTATAGGTATTTTGTATAACGTGTCCAAATATTCACTACCGGATCGACACATGACGTGAAACACTGGCTTTGTATCTGACAACTACAACACAGTTTTCTTGAAATAGTCGTAGCTTCCAGGGTAACGTCTTACTTACCTAGCCGAATCTCTACGTATCGTTTCGTCAACGCTGTCGCCCTCGCCAATTTCGGGGTCTGGTAATCTCAGTTCGTAGACACTGTCAACTAACGAGTCGCTCTAGACACGGTATATATAGACAATTCGAAGTCGACGTGGAAACGTGAACGATCGTCTAGCGATGGAATCCTAGTGAAAACACACCGGCAACTGCGACTGGCGGAAGGCAGACGTGTGGGACGGAGGTGGGCGCAGTGTATGTGTAGGCTGAGTGCCGGGGCGCGGGGAGTCAGTAGTCGGTAACACGATCACCTCACAGTCAGAACAGTATTTATTTCTCACTGGCGGCAAAGTCAAACAGGAGTAAGGCAAATTCGTAATGTTCAACTCAGCCACTTGGTTTTCCCTAGCACAACATTGCATAATATTTAATTCACTAGAATTATTTACAAATATACGGCAATCTATAACATATATGAATAATTATATAATATACTATGTTAAATTTAAAATATATATGTTATATAATATATATATATATATATATATATATATATATATATTATATATATATGCATACATGTATATATTATAAAATACATTTTAATGGCATTTTCTATATAATAGTTACTATATAATTTAACTGCATTTTTCTAATGAAGTACACATTTAAATAGTGATATATATATATATATATATATATATTATATACATCTTCCCAAGTGAATGCTTGTAGGCATTTTATTTTCTTATTGACAAGTTTCATATATATATATATATATATATATATATATATATATATATATATATATATATATATAATATAGAAACTTTATAAATATATATAAATAAATCTATTATAGAAAATATTATGGGATATATATATATATATATATATACACACACACACTATATATATATATATATATATATATATCCCATAATTTATCTTGTCTTCGTCTTTTTTTATTTCTATTGACTAGTTTCATATATAATATATATATATATATATATATATATATATATATATATATCCCATAATATTATATTGCATAATTATGGTAATTATGGTATATGTACATGATTACCAGGACAATTTGTTGCTAAATTAACGCCATTATCACTCACAGCTATGTATTTATGTATATATGTATGTATGTATGTATGTGTGTATGTATATATGCTAGTATATAAATGTATGTATGAATAATATATGAATATCAAGTGTAGTCTGTATATTATATATATATATATATATATATATATATATATATACCGTGTATATATTCATTAAACATTTATATACTAGCATATATACATACACACATACATACATATATACATAAATACATATGCATACATGCATAGCTAACTGAGCATTTGCTGGAGTTATTCCATCGTGTGTTCATAATACTGGGATGGGTTCACATGTAGCGACTTCACTAATTAGGCCTTCCAACTGCGATAACAAAGGTTCAGCAACTGTTTACTAACACCAGCCACTGCGCAGGTGAGTGACCGCCATCGACAGCTGTGTTCCGTGCTAGAGTACTGCACAGGGCCCGCTGTATCGGGACGTCTCGTGCTGTCAGCCGTCACCTTATTAACGGCTATCTGCAGCGGCGGCTCCCGCTAGAAGGAAGAGGTCTACTCGCATAGAGGTCTATGGAGGTCACGACCTGACGCAACATTTCAATTGCAGGCCCGTACGGTGGGGTGTAGTAGCGTATGAAGGGTGCATCCCGCAGCATTCGTGTGTATACACGTGTATCGTTGTTTGTGTGCGTGCGTGTGCAAGGCGCGACGACACACACAGAGTCATCATGAAATGCTTTGGACGATTGTTGGCAACGCCATGCGTGTTTTCTCCGAACGTTCCAAGCTACGTAAAGCTATCCATCGATAGGACGTGGAAGGCAAACCCAACTCTTAAATGTCGTAGTAATTTGACCGTTCATACAAACAGCTAGGTTCTGTGCTTAGAATGCTAACAAGCTGCACTGTGGATTTTGTTGGTGGCCCAAAACAATGGATGTATTTGGTGCAATATGATTAATTTCGGGTCTTTTATATCATTGGGATCTTTTTATATCATTGTCAGCTTTATTCTTCAATGCTAATGAGTTATTTATTGTTCGAGCCCGTAAACATATATTTTGGATGTCACCACGGTTATATATCCATTGCTCACGGAGACAATTAGGTAATCGGATACAATGCACCTATAAACGTCGGTTCACCAGTGTCTGAATGACGTGGCTACTCGTGTTACCTGCCCAAGATACGGAACAGTGCGTTATTATTGTACGTGCTTCGCTGTTGTACTCAACTACAACTGACCAACCACTTCACGGCGCACGGAGACACCATTTGCTGAACGAAAGAAACACCAACACACATAGAACTATATATAGCGATCAACTTACACGTGTTTACACTTTAGGAGATGGTCTCATCAATTAGGGTAGTCTAAACTTTATAATGTGTTTAACCCAAAACCCAAAACCTACCAAATACATGGTGTGGAACTGGCAAAATGGTTTTAGTGTCAGTTTGCATTTAAATATGTTTACCTTGATTAAAGGCGCCACAGTTTATTTCACCGAGATTCGTGGTGACACCGAATCCACACCGTGTAAAACTGAGGTATGTTTGAATTTTATAAACTTGTGTTACAAAGTCATCATCACAGACCACAATCATTGGTTGGTACACAGCATGACAAAGATCACTATCACGACTACACGAGATAATTATAAGTCACTGGTCGTCAGTTTAATCTAGTCCGAGAGAAGTCGTCAATGTTCACGCAGCACTTGATACTTCGGCTGATCACAGCACTAATTACGTAAAGTATCTTAACCGAGTATATCTCGCACAAATGCTCACAGAACATAATTGACGTTCCCGGATCAATATTATTATTGTTGTGACTTCGTGTGGGTCACTATCGACATTAACACGTTACACCAAACCTTTATCACAAGAAATGAGTATATACATGGGGCAATGGCGGGCCAAAACTTCATCGCGCTACAAAAGTTTATACGGCGACATAATTATTGGTTCTAGTGGTAGGCATTTATCACGGCGGTAACAAATATGATACGTTCGCCGTGCCTATTAAGTTGTTGGCAGCATACTATTATGGCCATTAACCAACATAATGATTAACTGTTATCTACAAAGCCAGTAACTCGCAGATTTGGCAGATCAGTAATTATGAATTTGATAATGCTGCTGAGCTTGTCATATACTCATTACACCGTGTACTTATTTCACCTTTCCACGTGCTGTCATTATGAAGCTATAAAACTTTGTACACGTCACGTTGCCTCAGTTCACTAATTTGTATAAATAAGAATATATAGCTAGTTAGCTACACACAAATATTATGACATTGACTTAGTGAACCTTTGAGACCGTGTTTGATTAAAAAGGTATGTGAAGGGATCAGCACCTTGGGCAAAGTTTGAATTCCGCTACGTAAGAACGTATCTTTCTTTGGAGCAATATTAATTTTACGTAATCAGTAATGACACATCTAAGCGTGGGTCTTTCCACTTTGTATAATGCTGCAGTAGTTATATGTGTGTATTTATGCGCGTTTTGTACTGCTGCGTCACGATGTACAATACTATATATATGCCTGCTTCCCGAGGGTCAAGGAAGTATACTGACCCAATAAAACACTCCCACTAGAGAAATACCAGGCAACGTTTCTAATAGATTTCCTGACGGTGTTGTAACTATTATTTGCTGGCGGTCTGATGCCTCAAGTCCTGATTCTTAACATGTTAGAGGTGTGTGTGTGTGTGTGTGTGTGTGTGTGTGCGTGCGTGCGTGCGTGCGTGCGTGCGTGCACGTGTGTGCATTTCTGTACGTGTGCGTATGAATAATGTGTATGTGTGTGTATAGTGACGTAATAACGGCGATGACACGAGCTCACGTAACGCTGCCTTTTACGTTCTGACTGTTGCTAGGCCGGGGTGTGGTTAGGACAACGACCTCGCTACAGTGACTACCACTCTACATCGCATCCGGGCTACAGCACGCCGGCAGCGTAATTACGTCAAATTTAACTTACACAAGGGTGTTTTTGTGCAAGTGCGCATTTATGGAAATTTTTAGTGCAACAATAAGGCGTGCCCATACGTTGGTTGTTTCCAACTGTAAGACTGATTGTTGAAATCATTTACTGTGCATTGTCTTATAGTATGGAATTTAGGGCGAGGTTTCCGGGCAACGAGAACACTCATTGTCGAAATGAGCTTTCTAACCACCTATTATTACATGTATAACGTACGTGTCCAAATATTCACTACCGGATCGACACGACTTGAAACACTGGCTTTGTATCTGACAACTACAACACAGTTTTCTTGAAATATAGTTTCCAGGGTAACGTCTTACTTACCCAGACGAACCACTCTACGTATCGTTTCTTCAACACTGTCGCCCTCGCCAATTTCGGGGTCTGGTAATCTCAGTTCGTAGGCACAGTCAACGAGTCGCACTAGACACGGTATATAGACAGTTCGAAGTCGACGTGGAAAGGTAAATGATCGTCCAGCGATGGAATCCTGGCGAAAACACACCGGCTTCTGCGACTGGCGGAAGGCAGACGTGTGGGACATAGGTCGGCGCAGTTTATATGTGTAGGCGTATTGCCCCTTGGCTGAGGCAATACGCCCAGCAAAAGGGGCAATTCGCTTAGGGACGGCAATTTACCCCCACATCAATCTTTTATATGGTTTTACTGCTTGGATAGCGATGTCAAACATTTTACTTTTGATCTTAACAAATGAGAACAGACAATAATAACATTGTTATAATAAAGAAATTAATCGTGCACACCCATTGTCCGCCTTAGATATTTTTAAGTGATACATAGAAATGGAAGCAGTGAGATTGATATTGATACTTGTGTAATTATCATTATAGTTATAGTCATCATACAATATGTTTCTGTACGTTATAGCATGTTTGTACATATTATATTATAATATAGCCACGTTTGTCAAAACAGCTGATGGGTAAAACGCCTATGACAGCATTCTACCTTCAGTTACGGTGACTTTATTGACACACGTTAATGTTAACTTCAAAACGAAGATATCGATTGCCACACTTAGTATTGAACATACGCTATTGTCAGAAGAAAGCAATATTTAGCAGCACTTGAAAAACGTAATAATTATGTGGTATGGTGCGTTATGCATTCGTTGGAACAGTGCCATGGGCATATTGTCTCACATGGGCGTCGCGTCTACAGACGTTTATATGGCGACATCATTACTGGCTCTAGCGGTAGGTCTATCGTCGCGACCGTATAGAAATACGTCATGCTTATTAAGTGGTTAGTAGCACAATGCCATCAATCAATATATAACGAGTATAAGGCCTAATTATTATCCACAAATAACTCGCATGTTATTATATTTGACAGATCAGTAATTACAAATTTACATAATACCGCTGATCATTTCATTATATCGTGTGTCTCGTTTTGCTGTCGTTACGGACAATTTCGTTAGCGTTACGTTGCCTCAGTACACTCAGTTGTATAAATGGGAATATGATATATATATATATATATATATATATATTGGCTACATAAAATATAAATTAATAAATGTCCAGATCGTGTTTGATTGAACAGGCCTGTGAAGTGATGTGAGCGTTGTGTCTGAGAGCGTTGCGCTATTAAAATATTATCTGGTCACTATTGTGTGTGTGTGTGTGTATTTATGCACTTTTGTTGCTGGTGTGTTGCGGCGTAGCGTTTTTGTTGAATGTTAAACGACGATTGGTCGAAAGATGGCATCGCGCCGCGTCGTGAATTCCCCAGTTAATTAACGGTGGTCTGACCCCAGTAGTAGTTGGTAATGCCGCGAAATAACCACTGACATATTGTTGCTGGTATCCAAACACGACACAGTAGTTACCTCGAGCCCAGAGCCAGCAATTAGCGGCATTATCACTCACAGCTCTAGCACGACGTAGCTGTTTTTCAGGACCGTTCATCCGTGGACGGTTCTTACAGACTCAACAATGAGAAATCGTGATTATGTTCCCGTAGCGAGGCCTCATAGTCAAGTGTGTCCGTTAGTGTGTTTGGTGCAACCATTGGAGCAGTTGTGCTTAAGAGAAACAGTTGTTTTTCATCAAAAACTACAGCTTTGCTAATACGTCGGTAAGTTGTTTCAATGGTACTTAATGTGGAAGGGCGACAGACGTGTCAGTTACATAGACAGTAATTATTTGAAGTGCTTCAATCAAAGATACTATCAGTACGTCTGCCCAACGTTGGACCTTGTGTTCTATTTTGTGTTGCTGTTTTGTTTTCCAGCTGGGCGCACGACTTAATCTCCGTAGAGTAGAATGCGGCGGTCAGCTGCGTGCTCGTAGTCGTAGCCAAGACTACCCCGAACTATTTCCAGTTGCTGATTCTAATCCTAGCTGATCCTGATCTGAACTATGTAAATCCTGTACTGATATATTTAACTTAAACGAATGATTATATTGATATATATATATATATATATATATTCCTATGATTACGCACTCGACTCTGACGAGAAACACATCCAGCCCACGAAAACAATTCGCATTGCAATTCGTCATTTTCTTCTTGTCTCCTGGTCAGTACTTTAACATACAGTAACACAACGATATAGGATTAGGTTTGTGTAGCACACATCCTAGGAAATACAGATATGTTTATAATGTTATTCTACAACAATTCGCTCCAAAGAAAAAGCCCTCCGAAATATTACGTTACCTTCGTTGTTTTCCGTTATGATGATGATATAATGTCCTAGAAGGGTTTTGATACCAGAGTATTATTGTCATTTCTTTGTTTGATTCTAGTATAAAAGAGGAAAAACCCATAGTTTCAAACAAGTGAAAGCTGCGTTTATTCAGTAGGCATGATATTTATATCATTTGAGTAGCTTTTTAACTGAAAGCAAATATTACAACATAAACCGGACAGCGGTCTCTGATAACAGTTAATCAGTTTGTTGGCTGTGTTAGAAATGTGGCGTCCTCTATTTGGTTTACCCTTTATTTGAGTGTGTTGACATCAAAGCATTGTGGGCGAGAAATACGTAGCTACTGCATGATCGCAACATGTCGATTTTATACAAATGTAGTTTATCCATATTTTATTTGTTTCTCGCAGCACTAGACGCCAGGCGAAGTCCAGTCCACCCGAGGTGCGAGGGAGAACAAACCCGAGGGAGCGAGACAGCCCGAGACGCCATCATGAGGCTGGAGGTGGCGCTCGTCGTCATTTGTCTGCTGCAGTCGACAGGTGAAGTTTTTCTTTAGTTCCCGATAACATTCGTATCTACTGGCATGTGACGAATCATACGATGCTGATGAAAATGATTGCGAACCAATTTCTCTCATACTATTTACTTTGATATATATTCTGAAAGTAGGCAACCAACTAGTGAAATAGCACAACACGTTGATATAACTCGCTTTTTGGAATTATGATACTCTTCACGAAAGCCCACGTCACGAAGTGTTTTGGTAAACAGTAATACGAGATAATACTTGTGTGTATGTATGTATGTATGTATGTATGTATGTATGTATATATGTATGTATGTATGTATGTATGTATGTATGTATGTATGTATGTATGTATGTATGTATGTATGTATGTATGTATGTATGTATGTACGTACGTATGTATGTAAGTTTGTATGTATGTATACACGTATGGATGTATATATGTATGTATGCATGCATACATATATGTGTGTATGTATATGTGTATATATCATAATCAGTAACATTTTTGCAGTCATAATGTTCCATGGTCTGCCTCAAAATACTGTTTCCTCATCTGCCTATCTTGCGCTATCCTCTGCCAGATGGTACCCTTCCGGTAGTCGTCTAGTTCGTCTCTCACTGCATTCCCATTCGTCCACTGATGAATTGCTAGATAATAGTTTTGATGCAATTTGGGCAGTCTTAATTATTGGATTGGATCAACATAAACAACCCACATAGCACAGACCTTTAAAGTATTTTGCAGCATTCCTGTTCACACATCGCAATAGTATAGGGCTCATTGCGATGTAGCAATTGTTCGCTGGGCACCGAGCACCCGCTCTTTATCAGTATATTGTTTAACTAAGCGTTGGCAAGAGATGTTTCATCGATTCGAGTGCTAACATATTCTTTATTAAATACATTACTAAACGTCGAGACGGAGTTAATGGAGACACACAACGGAGGGTTGTCTGAACATGTGTTAAATAATGAAGATGTGTGTTGCATCCATTTTACTTTATCTGTAAATACATCGAATGATTTACTGTAAATTGGGAAATTGGAACATCTTTTTAATTATGTATATGGTAAACAGGTCTTGAGAATAAAATATCGTGTTTGTAATGAGTATGTTATTATTTAAGATATGTAGCATTAAGGTTTGTATATTTCACGGTAATATGTTCAAAAAAAAATTTGGCCCACAGATCAACAATTCGCATAACCAGTACCACATCAAAGATTAATACTTAAACTAAAGGGCCATGGCATAGGAAATGGTATGATTACCTGAATAGAAAAATTGATATTGATAGAAGACAATGAGTAATAGTTGATGGGGAGGTTTCAAATTATAAATCAGCCTTGATTGGAGAACCACAGGGACTAGTATTGTGACCTATTGTATTGTTAATATACATCAATGATTTGGATGATGATATAACAAGCAAGGTGTTGAAGTTTGCGGATGATACAAAAGTGCTTAGAAAATTAGAAGTGATGTAGATAGACAGCACTTGCAAGATGATCTTAATCAGTTGACCGAATGGTCTGAAAAGTGGCAAATGTTGTTGAATAACAGGACATGGGAATGGAGATGTACATATACAATGGGTGGTACTGTATTAAATACTACCGTAAAAGACAATGACTTGGGGTTAACTATTAGTGCTGATATGAAGGTACCAGTGTTCTTGGATTAATTAGGCGAAATATAGTATAAAAGGAAAAAGAACTAACAATACCGCTGTACAAAACAATAGTTAGGCCTTATTTATAATTATTGTATACAAGCATGGAGGCCATATCACAAGAATGATGTTGATATGTTAGAAAGAAGAAGAGCAACTGAAATGATAACAAAACTCAAGGATATTAATTATGAAATGCGTCTAAGAGAATGTGGTTTAATAATATTAGAGACCAGGAGATTGAGAGGAAATAAGATAAACGTGTTTAAAATAGTGAATCCGTATGAAAATATTGACAACAATATTCTATCTCGGTTAAGAAAGAGAAGGACTAGAGGACATGAAGTAGTGTAGACTATATATTAGAGTGCAAATATATATATATATATATATATATATATATATATATATACGCGGGCAGGCGGGCAGGCGGACACGCAGCCACGCGGCATACATTTAAGACTTAGCACATCGGAATATAATATCTAAATACCAAAATTGATTTCAAATTATTCAGACTGTGTTAAGAATGTAAAACACAACGTACGTTGTGTAGTTATGTGATGTCGTTAGGTGATACGATAAGTACACGCAAGCTACTGGATTATTTGTTTCTAAATATTGCTAAGTAATTTTGGCATGAATACGTTAGAAACACGTAGTGCATGATCTTCACGATGTTCTCCATTTTCATTTGCATATAATTCAAGCTTTCTTGGTGGATGACGCATAAGATATTCAGAACACGGAATTTTCAATTACTGTGTTGAGAAACTTAGTTTTTATCCGTGGGCCGGATGAAATAGTTGCCGGGGCCGAGGTTGTCGAACGAAGATTTAAATGAAATTTCTATGTGTTGCAGCTGCGAGGTGTAGCACTTATGGAGTGACACTGACAGGCTCATCAGGGACGTTTGGCATCAGTCGCAGCGAGTACGTGGACAACATGTACTGTTCTTGGAAGATACATACCGCAAGTGACACGGTAATCAGTGTTTCATATAAGTAAATACGGAATCAAACTATTATTCAAGTCGGCATTGAGTACGTAAGTGGCAAAATGAAAACATATATGATTGAATATAGGTATCGTCGTTGTGCTTGTTAGAAAACAAATGTCAAAATACACTAATAAAACGGTGATCATTATTTGTGTACCATCAATTATTGTTAGGTGTCCTTACCAACTGTTTTCTTAGCCAATGAAGTACGAAACAATAGTTTAACCGGAAAACATATTAAACAAATATAAATATGTAAATGAAAAAAACAGCAAAATACTACACTATTTGGAAACGTTACATTATTTTTATTTATTTATTATATAGTTTTGGCCCGCCCGAATACCTGGTTCTGGTTGTCATGGATAAACATGATTTCTTTGACAACAATCCACTAGTTTCACAGGCGGTCGTGTTGATCTCGTGGGGCGTCTGCCGATTGGTGGGACAGGCGGCCTGGGGGGGGGAGAACTGTTTGTCCATACATGTTCCACAAGAAGGCA
This sequence comes from Ridgeia piscesae, assembly GCA_025642075.2. Classification (NCBI taxonomy): domain Eukaryota; kingdom Metazoa; phylum Annelida; class Polychaeta; order Sabellida; family Siboglinidae; genus Ridgeia; species Ridgeia piscesae. Next base: position 72,833 of record JAODUO010000321.1, on the reverse strand, counting down.
ACATTGCCATAGGAGTATTCCGTGCACACAGTAACATTACGACGGGAAAGATTGAGGACACTGCAGCAGCAACGGCCGACTAGGGGCCATAGTACACAATGGACACTGACCCTGTCACCTGAACATGTTAATTAACTTTTTCAAATGAAAACAATGTAGCCGCAAATGTTGAAATAACGAACATCGCTCGTGAAAATATTTGCCTTTTTCTGATGTCAATTACGCATCGAGCAAACACCTTCACATCAAACACGCATACTTAGAATGCATTTTCCAACACGACTGCGCCGAGCGTCGGTGCTCGAGTCGGTCAGTGTTCACTGGTCGTTGTGCGCCAGTCGAAGTTGGCGCTAGTCTGCGGAACTAATTCCTGTTTAGCCGAGACTGCCATTTAGGCTGACACGAACGACACGTAGGTCGGTGAGCGCCTAGCACAAACCTCGTTGGTTTATGTTATCATATGCTCTATATGCCAAGACCTACGGAACGAAAGGTGGTTCTAAGATGTACCATACAACAAATCCGTTACGTTCCTGGAAGAGTTTGTTGTGTGATTCATTGCCGTCAAATCATTTTTATTTATTTTACCTCTTTACAATACAAATAAAATAAACGCAAACAACATACAACAACGTAAAAAGCGAAATAAGGGATGAACATTAATTAATGTTACATTCTCAATGATAATCTATTCAATAGTATCGAAAACAAAACGGATTGTATGTGGAGACATATAATAGAAACATATAGGCTATTCATGATACTATTAACATAATTGTGCGATATAATTGTTTAAATATGCATCCGTAATGCATCAGTGAATAAGTAGTAATAATGACACTTGCGTTGGAATAATTCACAATTACAGCACCCTTAATTTTGTAGAAGGCATATTGAAATATTTACAAAACTATTAATTTATTGTTTATTATTAACAGCATAGTCAGGAATGGTGGCTGTATCATCACATCAAGAAATAATTCATCTACATGTAGACGGACATCTAAAAAGTTGCTCAGAACATGAACAATTTCAGTGTCAGTTTTGCCGGTATATTTATAGTTAGTGAATAATTTAATGATAGGTGTAATATGAGCTAATACGCTAAAACATGCGTTGTTTATCGCAATCAATTTATAAACACATTTCTACAACCAGAAAATATCTACGGATTTTCTCCGATATACTTAACTTGCCATGTTATATTCGTTAATCCAGTAATCAGTTACCTGGATGATGACCTTTTTAGGTTGTTAAATTGGACTTTCTCACGTTTGCCGTTGAGGACGGGAGCAACTGTGGATTCGACTACGTCACAGTGTACGACGGGGAGGACCAATCGGCGCCACGGCTGGGCACATTCTGCGGAAGCAAAGCGCCGGCGGACATCGCTTCCCGAAGCAACGATCTGTTTGTTACTTTCAAGACTGACTCTTCGGTAACATCGAATGGCTTTATGATCAAGTATTCGGCTCTTGGTAAGTCGTGTCACGTCAGCAAACAAATACCCAGACATAACATTAGAACACTATGAATAACAAACACAACTATTTCATCCTGAACTAATCGAGGATTCGTTCGGAATGTATTCGAAGGGTCTCGAAAAAAGCGATTTTATATATCAACCTATTAAATCAGTGTACTTTTTACTGATGTTTAGTTTTTGGTCCTTTGCAGAATTGCACGTGCTCTTTGTAAAGAACTGAACACGTGCAGTCCACTTACGTAGACATTATTTATGCCGTAATCGGTATACTTCAAAGTACAACACATTCGAGACTCAGCATTCAAATATGAGGCGTACGCCAAAAACCCATGTATTAATGCGTCGGCAAGTATAAAGAAAGCATATTTTTGGGTGTAATCTTGGTAACAGGTTTTAAAATCATCTAAACAGCATATCGAACTTAAAAACCCTTGTTGCCATTTTTCTATTTGGTCCCATTATGATATAGCGGCCATTTTTTAAATGACCGCCAGATTTTATTTCGTCGTACGTTAATAACTATTTCATCTAGATAAATAATTGTGGTACATGGATATATATTCTATTGGGCAAAGATTTCAAATAAGCCACTTTTGGAATTTTTCGGCTTTCGTGTCCGCCATTTTTAAAGATGGCGGTCATCAATACAAATGACACGATATCTCAAAAACGACATCACATTAAGCAGTAATGTTGATGACATTGCTGCTTGTTGGATAGCGATATACACCAATGTTCACGTTGCCTTCATTAACATTCATATATTCGCCATTTGTAAAGATGGCGTCCGGCTCAGCCATTTACACATATCTTAAGAATTACATAATCTAGAACCACAAAATTGATGACAAGATGTAAGGTTTTTAGATATGATTATTTAAATTGTATTACTTTTAACCTTTATTGACTTTCAAATATCCGCCATTTTGTAATATCAGCCATTTTTTAAGATGTTAAATAAAATTATTATATCCATAGCTTAAGAACTACGTGGTTTAGCGACCAAACGTTGATGTCAAAATACAACATTTTTAGAAGTAATTATGTGCTGTACTACGTTTGACTTATCCGGCATTCTAATAGATGTCCCAATCAAACCGTTTTATTTCTGTATCTTAAGAGAGCCTATTATCCCTATGTCTTATGATCTACGTATCGTCGATCCTTGAACCTGATGTGAGAATATAGATGTTTGGAGGCTACGATTTAAACATGGCTAATTTTGGTGGTGACTTTCCGAGCGTGATGGTCGCCCTTGTTGACATTGTTTGCGCATCACCACAATGAATTACCGTCCTAAATGGTGGTGACAAGGGAATCGCTGTTTTCCTACAGCCGGAAATTCCTACTCTCACCCGTGTCGGCCGTATTTGCGTCAACCACTGCGGACCTCTCGCCGCACTCGAAGTGGAGTAATTGCCGCTATTGGTCACCCCCGTCGGCGCTTAATCAAGACTGCCGAGTGTAAGCCTGCAAACATCGGACTGTTGATTGTACGGTCATTACGAAATAAGGGTTCTTTTATCACAGACTGTGTTTATGAAGACGATAAAATAACGGATATATTGCGTCTAACAGAAACGTGGCTGACACCGCACGACGTGCTACTCATTGCTTCTTTTTTGACTCCGAATGAATATCAATTTCACCACCTCCGGCATAATATTCGGAGCGGCGGTGTAGTTGGAATTATGTTAAAATTGTTTGTTGGTATTATTCTGGTTAAACCCTTGCTCACTGCGTCATTTAATTGCTTTGTACTTCGTGGAGCGAGTGTTCCGTCAACTTAGCGCGTGTTGATAGTATTTCGACCACATTCGTCTGGACGCAACTCATTCAATTTATTCTTAGATTTGTTTTTGTAAATTACTCGAGCCTGTGTCCTTTCAAAAGACTGAATTTTAACGTCCATTACGGCAATACAAATGTCAAGAAGACATGCATTCTATGTACAACTGTTACAAGATACAAGATACAAGAGATACAAGAAGCTTTATTTAACGTCGGTTTACATGTGAATTGATAACATTAGCTCATCTGAGCTATTTCCCGACAAACAAGTTTAAAGCAACGAGACATAAAACATAAAAAGCATACAGAGTATTTAAAATGACAGCAATAAAACATATAAAATACGTGTAATGAGTAAAAAATAAATAATACTTGCACGTATAATAATAATTTTGTTTTTTTCACTTTGGGCAATCATAGCGATTGAAAATGGTACATAAAACATGCAAAGTATATTAGTTAAAATAGAGTAAAATAATATATAATTTAAGACATTAGCATACGTATAAGTTAAAATGTAGAGAGTATATGATATGTATATATAAAACTAATTTAAATAATTTAAGACATTAAAACATATTTCTGTGATTATTTGACTACACTTATTAAATAAAAAAATACTTTAAAACATTAAAATAAATAGACTAAATTAAGGCTTTACAACATTTTACACATATCCATATTGCATGTATACAATGAAAGCTATATTCATAATATTGGCATGGCGACAAACATGTTAGCTATTAGCTGTTTACCTGCATACAGAACAATTGCATGATGGGCCATCCCAAATCCGGATCAGTCTGCGAAACTCGCCGTAGTTTACTATTTTTCGCATTTCATTTGGCAGGCTGTTCCAGATCCGGGGCCCATCATGAACAAATGATTTAAGTCCATATTTAGACGTGTTTGCCTTAGGGACAACTGCAGTGTTATCCTTTCGCATGGAATACTGGGAAAATTTTAGCATGATGAGATTTTGAACAAAAGTTGGAGCAATATTATTTACAATTTTGAATACTTCGCATGCCATTTCTTTTATCCTTTTAACGTGGAGGTGTTCGGTGTTAGCGATCTCTAAAAGGTCATGATGCGTGGATGAATAATCATTGTAAATAAATCGAAGTGCTCTCTCCTGAATTTTTTCAAGTTTTTTGGTGCTAGATTGGCTACAAAAATGTCAAAGGACAGTAGTTGAAGTTTGATGTTATGAATGATTTGAAAATTGCAAGTTTCCCTTGTCGAGTAAGGAGATGACCGAGACGTTTTAAGACCGCTAACTGTCTAGCTGCCTTTTTGCAGATGTTAGCGATATGTGTGTTAACAGTTAACGAATGATCAATCTCAATGCCGAGAAGGACAACAGAGTTTTCACAGTGAATGGTAGTGTTTTCAAAAGTAAAAGTTGTTATGTCCCTTGTTCCCCTCTTGCTGAAGCTAATTGCTTGGAATTTGGATGGGTTAGCCTTCATCTGGTTGATATTGAACCACTGTAATGTAGAAGTACAATCTTGTTGCAAGGTGTGAATGAGAGTGTCAGAATTTGAGTGAGCATAAGACAGGGTGTTATCATCAGCATAATTGTAGAGAGAGGACTTATCCAAAAAGTGAAAAATATCATTAATGAAAACATTGAAAAGAAGAGGGCCAAGAATAGAGCCTTGGGGTACACCTCTGACGATGTCAGCACACTCACTGTAGTGAGGTCTTAATTTCACTGCTGTTTCCTGTTGCTGAGATAATTACTAACTAAACTGCATGATTTATCAGAAAGGCCATAAGCATTGAGTTTACGTAATAATTATGCTAATATGGAACGACATATAACATTGGCAACACACTGTCGGGACACCACTTTAGATCACGTGATGACACCAGTGACTGGGTCGGTACTGACAGACGTGTTGGTGGAGTTCTTGCTGATCGATCACCACAACGTATTGTGCAAGGTGATTGTAAACAAGCCGCGGCTAGGGTGTAACAAAATATTTTAACGGAAATACGCTGATATTATTTTGCAACAGTTCACACGTAACCTGATAAATTCGCCGCTTGACACCACTCCTGCCTGTGACACCAGGAGTTGTGGTGCTGAATTGACGAATTTAATGAACACTCACGCAGCGCTCGTCCGTCGGATGATAACCACGCGCCCTAGACAACCATGGCGTACTGGTGGACAGCAGCGACTTATTCAAGTGAAACATCGCCTTGACCAAATCGATATACTAGCGAGGTTGAATAAGTGAGCCGTAACAAACGAGTTATATTCCGCATCACCAGTGAACTGTTCATCACTAAGCCATAGCAAACGAGTTATGGCTTAGCTCTCGCTGCCCGGTGTGCCAAAATACAATGGCGATCCTGATACTTTGGCAGAATATTGTGTCGTACATTTCACAGAAAAGCCATTGTGTGACTTCCAGTTAGCTACGATTGACGATATTTTACTGGCTAGAGTTGTTTCTTTTCCAGCAAATATAAGTCGTGAAAATCGGTAGCATCACCTCTAGTGGTGTTGATCTCTGTTGTACCGCAAGGTAGCGTGCAGGGTCCTCTGCTTTTTACTATCTAATCTCTTGGGCTTCGTTTCGTATTCAAACGTCATCAGCTTCATTATAACAAATATATTGACGATATTAAGCTTTATGTTGAATTTCCTCGTGAATAGCCAGTGCACGTTTAAACTGCCATTGGCCACATAATGCGATGTACCGCTGATGTGAAATCACGAATAACCCCCCATAACCTTCTTTTAAACGAAAGTAAAACGTAAGTCGTCGTCATTTCCGCTGTGCCTAAGCAAAGCATGTTCAGCCTCCCGATGACGTAGCCATTGACGTATGCAGCATCACGCCGAAACTATGTATGCGGGATATCGGTGTTATTACTGATGACACCTTGTCAATGTTTTGGTACGTGCGCCGTCTTTGCCATGTGGCATACTGCCACATTCACATTATAGACAGGATCAGGAACTGTTTGACTTCCGCCGCATGCAACGCAGCAATTCATGCCTTAGTCACGTCTCGCGTTGGTTACCGCAGTCCTTTACTGTACGGTGTGCCTGAGACTACTGCATAAGTGTTCGCGGTCGTGTGCTAGTGACTGTGCTTCTGCGAACTTGTTCACAGTCCATTCTTCTATATCGTCTGACAGCTTGTTCCTCTGTCTTTCTGTCTTGTTTTTTTCAGGTACTGTTCCTTGTAATATTATTCATGAAAGCCAACTCAATCGCGTTCCATGCCCATATTATCGCAACTTCATCTTTTTCACTGAGCTACACAACAACTACTGATATTTCTCAATGTCACTGAAATGGAAACCTGAACATATTTCTACAGGATGTCCACATCCTAAATCCTTACCAAGTTTATAATAATAATTTGGGAAATAAATTATTTGAGTAGGTGGGACCATGCAGTTGCGTAAGGTCTCGTTAAGTATCGCTGAAAACGAGCTAGAAACGAGAACCATTTGCGAGAATAATACTCATTTATAATTAATAATATAAAATGTGTTGCTGTGGGATGGGAACCTCATATTGATTGTTGTAAGAGTTGCTTTCTACGCTCGACGCAGAACGAACTGTGTGAACATGATTTAAAGCACAAAGTAGTTAATTATATATGACACATACTTTCTTCAGTAGTCCAATCAGAGTCCAAGTGCCAGAGATAATATATGTTCTTGAAATGGCCTGGATAGCCGTATGCAAGGGCTCTTCAGTAGAACACAGCGTATTCAGCTTCGCAAGCGGTGGACTGATGTGCTTCTGGTTAACTAGTGAACTTACGAGTGAAACATAATATATGAAGCTGGGGATAAACAGTATTTACTTTCGCCAAGTTATATATAATTTTGGTATCATTGCCTATACGATAGTATACATGTGTTTGTCATAAATGGGCCGCATTGTTGTTCATAGTGCAACAAACCTTCTATCTAGGGAACTTCAGAAACAATGGTCTACAAAACCTCCAAAACATGACGATGTAAAACATGGTTGCCTGCCACTTGGTAGTAAAAGCCATCTAGCAGTTAGTTTTGATTTACTGCATCTAGCGTGATAAGGTAGTGAGTGTAGATATTACTCCACGATATCAAACTGTAGTAATAGATCTACCCCTAGAAATGCATTTGAAAACATTTGCCAAAAAGGGTAATAATACATAGGCAAATATGAAGGGCTGATTTGGTGATAACATGTTATCTTAACTAATGTACATTAGTATTTTCAAATGTTATTCCTTTGGTCAAACAGGTCCATTTTGAAAGGCATATCTGTCAAACTATGTCCGGTAAGATATTATTATATATGGTACCATTAATATGTAATTATTGTGGAAAATCTTCAGAATTGTGCCACACGTTAACTATTATAATTAAAATAGTTCACACTTTACCCGATAGGCAAATTATATTTATACAGGTGCATTATACAAGAGACATCTGCCAATTCATGGCACATGAAGTATGAATGGAAATGTATATTTTATACGCTGTCCAACTATCATCATTAATTGGTAATTATGGCATACAATGACCTACTGATTACTTTGTATGTATGTTTCAATACGACATCCCATTTTACATCTGCAAGATTGGTCCATTTTACAACCGATACTTGCCAACTTAACGCAAATGTAGCAGTAATGGAAATATATATATTTAAGAATAAGTATAATATAAAGACACCTTATCTGAACCTTATATATGACACCTTATGTGAACTCTATATTTAAACTTGTAATTACTAAGGTAGGAATGGGTAAGGCGCCCACCATAAGCAGGTAATCTAATATATATATGATGTGTATGATAAACAGGTAGAATTCACTAACTGGCATTTAAACTGAAGTCCACTTTCATGCAAATATCCAGTTTTCCACAGCCAAATAAGTCTTCATAAAGTTAGCGATACAAATATTCTAAACAAAGAACATTAGCGTCTTGATCCGTTGACATATGCAGACCAGTTTACGGGTTTGCGAAGGTCAAGGTTGTTGTGATATTTATTACTTGATTTTGTGAGAACATTTAGGCTAAATCTTAAACTTCATGTTATTGTACTTTACGACAAAATATCTGGTTAAGATGTTGGCGGTCTCTGTAATCTTGTAAACTGAAATGTTCGACAGCGACGCTCGAACTAAGTGTGTGTGTGTGTGTGTGTGTGTGTGTGTGTGTGTGTGTGTGTGTGTGTGTGTGTGTGTGTGTGTGTGTGTGAGTGTGTGTGTGTGTGTGTAGTGTGTGTTTTGTGTGTTTGTGTGTTTGTGAGTGTGTGTGTGTTTGTGTGTTTGTTGTGAGTGTGTGTTTGTGTTTGTGTCTGTGTATATGTGTGTGTGTGTGTGTGTGTGTGTGTGTGTGTGTGTGTGTGTGTGTGTGTGTGTTGTGTGTGTGTGTGTGTGTGTGTGTTGTGTGTGTGTGTGTGTGTGTGTGTGTGTGTGTGTGTGTGTGTGTGTGTGTGTGTGTGTGTGTGTGTGTGTGTGTGTGTGTGTGTGTGTGTGTGTGTGTGTGCGACACCAAAATAGCTTCCTAATTAACTAATACGGCTGTGGCTTTTATAAGATTACGAATTAAATATTCGCACAGCGAATTAAAGGTCATACATTGTTGACAAAAGATCGGTGGGGCCTATTTTCAAACACCTTTTGACAGGTATTAATATTTTGCCAAACTATACCAACTGTGTAGTTTTCGATTAGTGTGATGGATAGAGTGCTCCGTAGCTTACGATTAAGTTTTAGTCAGGTTGCCAAAGCTGAATTTTGGGGTTAGCCCTGCACCGACCGACTTTTTCTCGCTGGATTCTATATCCTTAGCACTTTTATAAGGAATATCAAGTTGATATCAAGCGGATATCCTTGAGCAATTCGATATATCCAAAATGGCGGCCAAGATGGCCGCCGGCACCATTAGAAAAATAACATTTGAACCAGTGGACTTAGAATAGCACATGATACCACGCTTTTACCTAAACTTGTTATGCGGAATCCATTGTTTGGGTTATGTTTGCAATTTGAAGTCAACAAAAGGCCAAAGGTCATGTGTAATGTAATGAAGACATTATTGTCATTAGGTTCAAATGTGAGATTTGCGATTACTCTAAACTGAATTGTGGAAATGCATATAATTTGACCATATAATGGTCGAGGGTATGTAGCGTTCATTCTATATTAAATAAGTAAGCAGCCTATATAAAATCTTAAATCTTAAAAGCAGGAACAAAGATAAAACCACCAGCCAACGTAGAGAATGAAATACCAAAATACATCAGTAAAATCCTACATGTTGAGAAAACGGTTATTTTTGTTATCAGTCCTACAGCGTACGCATGCTCGGCTGCGTGTGTTGCGTCCCGCCTGTATACGCCATGGTTGAAGTAGCTAATATATATAAGTGTAAAGTAACATTTCACTAGTGTTCTTTTAGTTATTAGCACTATTTATATCATAGTGATCAACGTAAGCTAGTCAGTGATATTATGCATGCTGAATAGAAATCGATGTATGATATTTGCAATAAATCGACAAACTTGTCTAATATTTTTACCTCACACAGACGTCATGATGTTTATCTCAATTCGACATAGCAAACATATACTATTATGTGTCTATTATGGAACAACATGTATGTCATCTATTCAGATGTCAGTTTATTTACTTTATTTTTCAGATATACAGAACATGTTGTTAAACGATGTAGATAGGTTACTGTGGTGATGATGCGATGATGAATTAACAATACAGCGCAGCATAGCTATTAATAGTGGAGGTAGATTGGCTGGTCAATTAATGCAATGGATGACAAATGTATTTTCAAAGTTTGCTACAGTTGCTTAGATGAACAGTGAGACACTGCACAATATTATAAAAGACAGTGAAATGCAACGTGATCATTTGCATCAGATCTTCAGACAAAATTGAAAAAGGCAAAGTTTCTAACAAAGGCTATGCAGACAAAAATCCAGAAACGAGCTGCTTCAAATCCACCCCGTCTACCTCCTTTGGGTTGGCTTCGCCAGTGCTTCTATTGTCGTGGTCCGTGCATTAT
>JAODUO010000321.1:40000-57500 GCA_025642075.2 Ridgeia piscesae | reverse complement strand
TCTTAACGCCGTCTTGCCGGACGGAAGTGAAAGACCGGTAGCTATTCTGCGATCTTTATTTGGAAGAATGGGTCTGCCACAGCAAGTTGTGTCAGACAATGGACCACAGTTCGTGTCTGGAGAATTCAACATTTCATAGAAATAAATGGTATCCGACACGTGACTGGCGCTCCGTATCATCCATCCACCAACGGATCGATCCAACACAAGCTCGACAGATTTCTGTTTGCGTATCGCACAACACCACATGCTACAACAGGACACAGGCCAGCTCAACTGTTGTTTGATAGACATCTGAATTGGATCTTCTGAAGCCGAACATCAAACGAGTAGTCGATGGGAGACTTCTAAAAAATGAGGAAGGAACTCTGGTTTATTTTCCAAATGGAGAGAAGGTCATGGTTTGACACTATCACAGGGGACCGAAATGGCTAAAGGGAGAAGTGTTTGAGCGAATGTGTCCAGTACTGTACAAAGGTTCTCGTAGACGGGGCTACGTGTAAACTTCACGTGGATCAGATGCGATGATCTGAGGGCGTAGAATATTGGGACTATGACTATTCGCAAGCACCGAACGAAACGGCAGGGCCGTCGTCCGAACCGAGCCAGGCCGTGGTTGCACCCGTGACAAGTGAACAAGCGGAACTGACGGAAGAGCACGGGCAAGACGTGTCACCTGTAGTGGATGATCGTGCTGTAGCTTCTGAGAAAAGGACAACTCGTTCGTGACGGGTGTCCCGAGCTTCCGGTACGCTAAAGGACTATGTGTACTAGAGACACTCGGACACAAAGAAAAAAGGGGGAGTGTTAGGTACCGTGCGGCTCTTGCCGGTATTTTAAATGTACTTGACGGGACTTGACCAATCACACGGCAGTCGGTTGTCGAGTGATTACCATTGTGGTCCCCTTCAGTCGGTGATCGTTTCCCAGTCGCTCTTGACATATTCTTCCCCGCTCCTATTTCGATAAAGGATGTCCGTAATGTGCGTTGCGTTGGTATTTTTCGACCTATTAATAGTCGATCTCAACTCACTGCAGTTCTATTACGAACAGGATTCTCGCTGCGCGCAGCCTTCTCGGTGGTTACCCATCATCACTGACTAGTGGCTAATTAATTTGTTCACCCTTGACATAATAATAATGGCGCGACAAAACCAAGGGGTTAAGCAATTGCGTAAACGTAGAACAGTGCGTGAGTCGTTGATGGATGGACGAATGTTCTAGGAAGCTAAGGAGGATAGGCAGCATTAAAGAGATAGGTTTTTAGACGTCGGCGGAAAGAAACTATATTACCTTCTGATTTGACACTGACAGGAAGCGAGTTCCACAGAGTTGGTGCATCACCCGAGAAAGCTCCGGTCCCAGCTTTCGTCTTAACCCGAGGGATGTAAAGTGGGTTACTACTGGTTGAGCGTAGCTCTCTGGAATTCCTTGCTGGAGTTAGCATTGAGTTTAGATATGTTGGTTGTTTAGATGCGAGTGCTTGATAGGATATTGTGCAAATCTTGAAAATAATGCGATAATGCACTGTGCAATGATTTTAGAAGCGGCACCTAGCTAGAAAAACGAGGAGAACGCGTAACTACCCTTGCCAAGCAGTTCTGGACACATTGAAGTCTTGCAATATCCTTGTTCGCAGTATTGTAAAGGAGGGAATTGCAGTAGTCAAGTCTGCTGCTTACTAGAGCTGTCACGATGGTTTTAGCAACAGAAAGTGATAAAAATCTGCGAATACGACGAAGATCACGGATATGGTAGAAACAGCAACGGCATGTTTTTGATATGTGCTGTTTGAAATTGAAGCTTTCGTCAAAGTTAACTCCGAGATTTGAAACTGAGGGGCTGGTGTTACACTCTGATTTAGGATATGTGTCGGGGAAAAGCCGTCGAGTTTTGCACGCTGCGTTACGGTACCAATGATGATAAATTCGGTCTGGTTTGCATTTAACTTTAGTTTACTATTTTTCATCCAAAGGGAGACATCTTGGAGACAATCCCTGAGATGGTTTAAGGAGCGGCAAGCATCTGATGTAGTCAACGAAATGTAGATTTGGGTGTCATCGGCATAAAGGTGATGATCCAAGTTGTGACCTTGGATAACAGAGCTTAAAGGTGTTGTGTATAAAGTGAAAAGCAAAGGCCCCAAACAGAACCCTGTGGGACACCACATGACGTGGGCAATATGTCTGAAAAGCACTTACCTATTTTAATGGCTTGCTGTCTGTCAGTAAGATATGAAGTAAACCAGCTCAGGGCTGTGCCAGATATGCCGTACCATGTTGATAGACGTGTAATGAGAATATTGTGGTCGATGGTGTCGAAAGCGGCGGATAGGTCAAGCAGGGTCAGGGCGGTAACTTTTCCATTGTCGATGTTGAGGTTAATGTCATTGCGTACTTTTAAAAGAGCAGTTTCTGTAGAATGAAAGTGTTGACTGCGACACACTGGATAGACCATTTTTGTAGATGTGAGATCTGAGACGATTAGCTACAACCTTTTCAAGTATTTTTGAGATGAAGCTTAGGTTGGAAATAGGTCTGTAACTGTTTAATTCTTCTTTAAGCAGAGTTGGTTTCTTACGAACTGGGTTAACATGGGCACATTTAAAATCGTCAGGGAAAAAGCCGTAGCATAAAGATGCATTTATAATGTCTGTTATTGGTTTAATTAATACGTCAAGGCATGCTTTCAGTAGTATGGTGGGGATTGGTTCAAGGTCACAGGATTTACTTGGGAATGACATGATTATTTTTCTCACTTCAGTAGTTGTAGCTGGTTCAAACGATGCAAGTTGAAAATTTAGTTCAGGAGGTCTGCATGAAATCAGAACAACCAAAAAGCCAGATATGAATTCGTTCACATTCAAACGTATATTCAGATCATGTTTCTAAAACGTGTGTATGCATGTATGACAGATCCAATAAAGAGTTGTGTGTGATCAACACTAGATGCACGTAGCTCACAGGCATTACATTCTTCAAACAATTCAAAGGATTTATTAGTTATGGAAAACTATTTTTAAAGAATTACAAAATACTGTGCGCATTACCAAACCGTTATATATGTGGACAGTTATAACAATCACTGTATTAATCTAGCGTGTTTTATTTTTGATACCTCCGTAAACGTACATATACTAAGTACTGTTATTATTGTATTATTATTATATTATTATTATATTGATTGTATTAAGATTGTAATTACTTGTTAGTTTCCATAATAATTTCATGTACAAATGTTATTGTTGTTGTTGTTCTTCTTTAGATTCTGTGACATTTATTACCTGTAATGGCATTCTAATGTTGGTGTTACCGCTACCGTATTATGCTTATGTGTTTATTATATCATCGAAAGTGTTTAAAATAGCCAACTACATTTAATTGTGATTTAATAAACGAGGTGGCTGCCACGAAAACGACCAAAATTGTCTTAGTGACAGTCTCCTCGACCCCTGTTTAGTTTATCAACAGCAATAATTCATATATTACTTATAATAACCTTTCTGTTATTTCTTGTTGAATAGGCGTACGCAATTACTTGTCATTTTAATGCACCACGGCACTAATGCAATATCATTTCATAATTGAAGTGTAGGTAATTTGTTGAGCATTGTATTATGTATATCTTACGGCTGTCGCAAATGATGAAATATGAACGATTAATTAAATAAGCTTAGCCTCCGTTGACAATAGCGGTTACGCACCGTGTCCCATATTGGTAGCGACTTGTGCCTGAATTTATATGAATCTACATCATCTCGTTTTCGTTTTTCAGATAATAACGTTGGTGTTCTTGAAATTTCGTGTCACGTCGGACCAAGACTTTGTCCAAGTGTATGATGGAGTGGACAATGACGCGCCACTGTTGGGCTAATTCAACGGAGAAGCCTTGCCGAATGACACAATATCCAGCAACAGATACTTGTTCGTGTCTTTTGAATCTCACAATTTGAAGACGGGAAACGAAATTGAAATCAACTACACTGCAACTGCCCTTGGTAATGATATTGTTGACATACATTTATTAACTAAACTATTGTGTACGTGTGTGTGTGTGTGTGTGTGTGTGTGTGTGTGTGTGCGAGTGTGTGTGAGTGAGCGAGTGTGTGTGTGTGTGTTCGTGCGTGCGGTTGCACGTGAGCATATATGTGTATGTGTGTGTCGTGAGTATACGTACGCATCAGCTCCACATGTAGGCAAGCTCTCTCCCCATTTAGCCAGTATGCATGATTGATTAACACATTATATTCCCGCCGTGTAAAGATGTGTCCATTTTAGTCTCTCTCGCGCGCGCGCTCTCTCTCTCTCTCTCTCTCTCTCTCTCTCTCTCTCTTTCTCTCTCTCTAACTATTATATAATATATAATACTAACGATGCCATTACACCCTATTTTCAGACATTACACCGTGCGATGGAACACCAGCTACATTGATACGTGAACAAGGCACATTTGGACTCGAGGGGACGCAGTATGGCGATAATCTTAAATGTGGATGGAAGATTCACGTGTATCCGTTTAAGGTGAACACTTTGAAATCCTTACAATCAACCTGTTCCACAGGTTCACCGTTGATGAAAATAGGACTAATGACAGTTCTATTACGACGTAATTTATTTCGGTTTGGAAACTGCCTAAATAGCAGAATTTTTTTACTGCACCAACTGGAGAAACGCACCACTGAAAAAAGAGATGATTGGTATGAGACAAAATCACTCAAAAGAGCGAACATGGCTGTATCATCAGAAAACCTCATAAATTGGGTAGATGGATCAACACTCCGACAGTCATTTGCATACAAGGTGTACAAAAATGAACTCAGAACACAATCCTGAGGCGCACCTGTGTTGCTAACAAGCACTGGTGACTTTATGTCACCCACTCGAACACACTGCGGGCGATTACTTAAGAAATTGAAAACCCAGTGAACAAGCGCGGCTGGAACTTCTAGTTTCTGTAGTTTATCAATCATGACATGCCTTTGTATTGTATTAAATGCTGAACTGAAATCTATAAATAAGATTCGAGCATAGTTACCAGCTGTCTCCATGTGTTCAAATAGTTTGTGTAGAAGACAAGCTATTGCATCGTCAGTGCCTCTTCTGGAACGGTAAGCGAACTGATATGGGTCCAGTTGAGATTGAACATGTGGGAGAATGTGAGACAAAATCAGTCTTTCAAAACATTTCATGACGATGGACGTTAGGGCCACACGTCTGAAGTGGTTTAACTCTGACGGTGATGACATTTTAGGGACGGGTACCACTATAGACGTTTTCCAGATGGTAGGAAACACACCTATATCCACAGACTGTTTAAACAGTGGCTGAAATACCGGACCTAACTAAATTGCACACACAAGTAAGCGGCCTGGAATGCCATCTGGACCAGGAGCTTCATTAGCCTTAGACTTTTTGAATTGATTTGTGACGTCCACGGTATGTGTGTGTGTGTGTGTGTGTGTGTGTGTGTGTGTGTGTGTGTGTGTGTGTGTGTGTGTGTGTGTGTGTGTGTGTGTGTGTGTGTGTGTGTGTGTGTGTGTGTGTGTGTGTGTGTGTGTGTGTGTGTGTGTGTGTGTGTGTGTGTGTGTGTGTGTGGGTTGTGTGTGTGTGTGTGTGTGTGTGTGTGTGTGTGTGTGTGTGTGTGTGTGTGTGTGTGTGTGTGTGTGTGTGTGTGTGTGTGTGTGTGTGTGTGTGTGTGTGTGTGTGTGTGTGTGTGTGTGTGTGTGTGTGTGTGTGTGTGTGTGTGTGTGTGTGTGTGTGTGTGTGTGTGTGTGTGTGTGTGTGTAATAATACACTTTATTTATACACTAAAATCCAAAGTAAAAGCTTTGTTCAGTAGTGTTCACATTGTAAGAAGTAAATATAATAATATACAAGTAAAAATTACGTATATCTAAATATAAAACCAGTTAATAAATAATTTAAATTATTGCTAGCTGTGCTACTTAAAACATTAATATCAATCTAAAAAGGTATAGAGGAACTAGACATCAAAGGCAATTTTGAAATAGAATGTCTCACGGTGCGCTTTAAAATTGTGCATGCACTCTGTGGAACGTAAATCCTCAGGTAGTGCTTTCCACAGAGTATATATGTCACAGTAGATGTCACACGAATAGGATCAAGGTAAGACAAATAACAAACCACAGAAATGAGGATATAACCCCCAATACGAATCCTGAAGACGAAACGACGAGAAATGGCGGAAAATAACCAAGAGATCATACGAGAAATGACCATAACGCCATAGAGCCTGAATATAGTTCGAAGAACGCAGAAGCTAGGCAAAGACAGACTGAAAGCAGGGTAGAAAATCCATGATCAAGATAACATAATCATAGAACGAATAGAGGAATTCTACACCGACAGTGCGCTAATGATACAGGAATTAGCTGATGAAAGGGAAAATCAGGGTTTGAAATGACACACCAATATATGTCAACAACGCTCAGATTGAGAACGTTGAAAGCTACATTTACCTGGGACAGAGATACAGCAGCAGATACAAAAATCAAGATAAGGAGTTTCAAAGAAGAATCACAACCGAATGGACAGCATTCGCCAAGCACCGCGACATCTTCAAGGGTAACATTGGAACATGCTTGAAGAGACACATCTACAGCTCATGCGTAATTCCACCAATGGCATACGGCGCGGAAACGTGGGCACTCACCATCCAAAAAGAACAAGCTAGCAGTCGCACAAACTAAGATGGAAAGGAGTAAGTTAAACATCACATACCGGGACAGAAAAAAACACCTAGGTAAGAGAAAAGATAAATGTCACATACGTGATTGAACAAGTCAAAAGACGAAAGTGGACTTGGACAGGGCACTTCAGCAGGATACGAGATAACCGATAGACACTGCGTATTACCACCTGGAAACCCTACGAAAGGAAAATACCTATATATATAAATATATATATATATATATATATATATATATATATATATTTGTTACACATTGATACGACTCTTGTTATAATAACAACGTCACAAAATGACAATGATAGCAGTATGTTTGTCGGCGCAGTTCGTCAGAGTGAATTCAAATATGTTGTCTGATCCAGAAGCCTTCTTCCTGCTCTGTCTCCCGAATATGTGTTGACTTCTTTCTTGGCTTCAGTTGTCGTTGTTTCTGTCGATACATGGGGAGGGCAGAATAATTGCGTGATCAGTCTTTCCTAGAGGATAGCGCTGGCGTTGGTTCGGTACATATCATTAAAGACTGTATAAAGGATCTTGCTGTTACGGCACAGTATACACGCTGGGCAGTGCTACATTCAAGAGTATGTGTTTAAAATCACCACAAATAGCAATGACGTTGTCAGGATGGGTCGAATATGTTGCCAATGACTGGGCAGCCAACTCGCTGACTGCCTAAATAGCACTGTCATCTGGGACGGAGGCACGTGAACACCCAAGCAGAAAGACGGAGGAGGACTCTCTCGGAAAATAAATAGAACGGCTTGTAGTTGATAAAGCGAGAGAGAGTTTTCAGTTAACGAGACAACGAAGACTTTACAAGCTTAGGGTCATTACACCACCGTTGATCCATACGAAAACACACGCCCGCCCCGCGCTACCTGTTCGTCAAGTCGCTCGATCGGTGTCACTGTCGCGCCGGAGATCGTTGCATCTAACCAAGTTTCCGTATTTCTCGTTTGTAATTCAACATGTGAAAGAGCTCTTCTGCTTTGTTCCTCAGTGACTGCACGTTTGCTAGAACGATAGCTGAAAGTGGTGAGCGAAGGCTGCGTCTACCTCGTTTGCGAGTGCGGCGTGAGGCGTTGTTTTGTATTGACCAATGACGTCAGGACAAAACGTGTCCTGCGAAGTGAAGTTTGGCCTTTGTTCATTGTCCGTGAATTTCCTGATGCTGGAAATATATTCACAACCGAAATTATATGCAACGATCATCGCAGCCATGCATACAATCATCCACCGCCACACTGTGTCGCCTTGCATAAAAGTACCGTGTGTGTTCCTATTTAAAAAACGTTATGTAGTATAATGCTTTTAAGGCAAAAATAAATATTTATTTTGAAAATCTATTGCTCGCCAAGTCATTCTTTGCTACTCTTATAAACCTGTTAGTTTCAAAACAACTTTTATGTAGCAATATCTCAGTAACGCTACAGTGTCAAAGTGTGATATTCCATATGTATGCATTAAAGGTATGCAGACATATAAATGCTAAGATTTATCTTAAGCAATATTACTATTACTGTACTATTATATATATATATATATATATATATATATATATTGTAATTTTGATTAAGCAATTATTGATTTATAATTATAAAACGAGTGTGCTTTTAATCAATTATCATAAACATGGGCATTAATTATATTAGTCCTACAAAATAATGTGCGAATGCGTCTGGAAAAGTGTGTTAGATATATAATGTCCAAATACAGATTTTCAATTTACTATGTTTTTGTGGTCCGCCATGGCGCTGCAAAAAATCTTTTTTAGGCTAGATTAGTTTTGCTACACTTTTTTATACACTAACAACGCTGTCAAAAATTGACAATTAGAGCGAACATCGACAACCGGAAGTCAGAATTCGGCAATATAGCATTCTTCCATACATTTCGCGTCAGCGTGATAGTGTAACTGTACAGACCAATTGCACTCTTCTGCCTACATAAATGAATCAAATGACAATATTTGTATACTTGAAACGTTTGCCAATTACTTCATGCATAGGCGTCCGCAGAAAAAATGTTATCCTGAATCAGAGGTTTAGCCAGCGAGCCGTGCAGCCGTGTTTTGCACGGCCAGTTTTCTAAAAACACGGCCAGTTTAACCATGCACGGCCTAGACTTAACTATGCCTCGGCGATGCGCACGCCAGGTCCACCGGCCGAATGTGGGAGGGTCCATTGAGGAGTACTATCGCCGCACCATCTATGTCCCGTACATGGATTCCTTGACCAGTCTCTGGAAAGTCGGTGTGGTGAAAGCAACACGCCATATTTTCACATTTTCGCACTACATCCGAGAGAAATGCAGCAAACAGAAAGAGATGAATTCAAGCACATCGTTTCATCTGTCAAGGAAATGTATGGCATTGACAACCTTGTAGAAGAAGCTCTAGCGTGGTATGACGTACAGAAGCATAAGCCACTGGATGACAACTCTCTGGGTATGATCGAGCTGGTGAAGCAGACCACTATGTTCCCTGCTGTGCGCAAGGCTATCATCATCGCACTGACTCTGCCTGCAACATCATGTACAGTGGAAAGGTACTTCAGCACACTGCGCAGGGTGAAGAACTGGTTAAGATCAACGATGAGTGATACACGTCTGTCCGGCCTCTGCATGCTAAGTGTCCACCGCGACAAAGTGAACAGCCAGAAGACCGAGCTAATGAACAGGGTCATTGACAATTTCGGAAGAGAACCCCGACGGCTTCAATTCCTGTTCCAAGTGTAATGACCTGCTCTAACTAAATGAACTGTTGAACAATGTTTATGGTATTTTATTCATGTTGTATTGACCATGTAATTTTTTGAAATGTTTGATTTTTCAGGGGGCAACTGCACCCTTGCCCCCCCGGACGCCCATAACTTCATGAAAAGTCGCGAAAACATTCGGATACATCATTAATCAGAGGATGAAGCGGTACACATTGTTAGCAGTCCTGTTAATGTATACCACACTGTTTAGGGACTTGCTTTAAATTATGATTTGTTCCTCTGTGGTTTTCGTTTGTAGGCGATCAAACTTACTTTCTTGAAGTTGGACATCGAAACAGGTTTTGACTATGTCGAAGTGTTTGATGGACCAAACACTACTGCGCCGTCGTTGGGCAAATTCACTGGTCGAACCCTGCCGCCTGTCATCATCTCTAGCAACAGAAGGTTGTTCGTGTCTTTGGAGACAGACCTTTCCATGAGTGGTAGTGGTTTCAAGGTTAAATACACCGCAACTGACACTGGTAAGTGTGCAATCAAATCACTTGCCGTAAACATACAAGTAATAAAGTCACTGGGGTTTGTTTAGATTAGGATTATGGTAAAGCCAATGGTGTGCATAAGATTGCGAATTAGAAAGATCAGTTAAAGATAAGATCAATGTGTACAGTAACTGAGAAAACGTAGGGCGGAGAGGTGGAAGGGAGGAGCAGGAAAGACGCATATGAAAATGGACCTCCACACAACTGCTACTTATAAGCAACTAATTTCACATCACACATCTACTACCCCTGTACTATGACGGCACACTTGATCGAAAAGTACACATAATCAGAATGCACTCTTTTTTTGCGCGTAAACGTTAGTAGGAGGCGCTACTTCAGGGTTAGGTTTATAGAGTTATTAGTTTTAGGGTTTGGTTTAGGGCTAAGTTGAAGGTTCGTTTAACGGAGCTTCATGTAAAAATAATATAATATTTAGGCCCTACGAGTAAAACGAGTGAATTGCTTGTACATCTGTATCGACAAAAGACAGCATTTTTATAACGTCACAAGAGCATATAATTATAATAGTATATGTATCATGTGAAATTTGATGCCTGTAAGTGGATTTTGTAACGGTTTGTTTTACGGTTAGGTTACAACAAGTAGTCTCACAGGTGTGAAAAATAAATGTAGTTTGGTCCTGTTCTTGTTTACAAGCTAAGCAGGTCACAGTTGTCAACATTTTGGAGCATTCTGCAGTTGGAATTACAAATTAAATTACAAACATGTGAATCATGTCGAAATATCCAGGTAGATGTTGTAAGTTATATACTCCTGTTGAAAATAAGTAACGGTTGGGTATATTTACCTGTAAAGAAAAAGTGTCTCTGTATAAGTTAGGCCATATCTCGCAACCTTCTTCAGCGGACTGAATTTACGGTAGTGTCACACGACGTAGGTCATGTGACAAAAGCTGTAGAATGACTCGAAGGACCATAAGGCTGATATATCTGATCAGTTCCCATGTAGATGGTAATCGCCTCCTTGATCTTTCTGTTTGTCTATCTAATATTTATGTTCGCTTGTAGGTGATATGGGTTGCCTACGAATAGGTTATTTAAATCGTGTGCCCATTGCCCTCGCTGTTTTTCCTATGAGGTGTTGGTGTGGCATTTTATGTCAAATACCACCCACCATCTAGTGCTAATAGGTGTGTGGTATACGGGTATGTGCGATTTGACACACCTTGCTAGTTGTTCAGGCAGCTTACCAATATAGGATAGACCTATGGTGACACAAAACTTGGCACAATTAAAAACAAAATTAGGTTCTTCAAGACATCTAGCCTTTTGTAATGCCTTCATAAATGTAGGCCCTACTAAACTAAATGCATTACGTGATGAATACCTTCCTATTAAACAAATTAGAGTTAAGGAAAAGCCATATGGTTGAAGAAGGGAATATTAATACCTAGCAAACAAAGAGTGTATTGTATAAACAGTACAACAATTCCCAATTGCTAATAATGAAATCATTTACAAAACATACAAATAAGCTGACGTAGAGTGTATAACATTATTAGGCTATCAAAGAAAAATATTATAAAACACATTTCATTCCCAAAAAGGTAATGCTAAGAAGTCATAGCACATAATCAAAGAAGTCTTGAAATGCAAATCAATGTTATCAAACCTGACCACAAGTTTTACTTTGCCAGGCGGATAAGAAATTACACACCCAGAAATCATAACAAACGAGTTTAATGATTATTTTATACACGTTGCAACAACTGTTGTCAAAAACACACATGTAATAGATAATGACCCAACTGAATGTGTTTAACATCAATCTTAACAATTTTTCTACCCACTAGTTTGGGAACTTGTGTCACTATTACATAAAACAATGCCTAACACATCCAGTGGTTTTGTGAGAACTGTGTCTCTATATAGTTATTCTTCTATCTCATGTCTTCAACAATTTATTTTCCAATGGAATGTTGCACATTAACTAAAATTAGCTAAGATATAAACACGATCACCCTAATTACTTCTTCTGCAATAAGACCAATCCTACTATTGCCACATTTTTCAAAGATTCCGGATGTAAAATCGACTTGAACGCATTTTCAGCCATTCCAAGATATTTTCAGAAGATCAAGGCAATTTAAAAATATCAAAAGCCTCTGATGCTATAAAATATATACCACGATATCCTGCAGCAAAACCTTAATTTCTACGGCATCAGATCATATAATATACGGAGTTGTGTAGCAAATACATGTCCTGTGACTTTTTTATAGATTTAAAAAATTGTGGGTTTTTTCACCTTAAAGAACTGGAAAAAACGTTTTCCACTTTTTTCGTCGTCTTTCGGGGGAAAATTCAAGATGGCCGCCATCGGTCACCAAAAGTCTTACAATCGCTTTATCTTTGGCAATAAACGGTGTAGAAATGTGAACTCGGGAGTCGTTTTATATGTGTAGAAGTATGAGGAATCCAATGCAACTATCATTTTGATGAAATAAATGAAAATAAAGCTATACCAGCCACAAATGCGTTAAAATGGGCATAACATATATATAATATACGCAATTACGTAACAAATATACGTCCTGTGACTTTTTCGTATACATTTTAAATAATTGTGTTTTTTCACTTATAATCGCTATATTTTTGACAATAAACAGTATGAAAATGTGAACTCGGCGTCCTTTGATATGTTTTGAAATATGAAGAATCGAATGCAACTATTATTTTGATGAAATAAATGAAAATAAAGTTACACCAGCCATATATGCATTAAAATGACCGTAAAATGGGTAATTACGAGCAAATGTTGGATGTAAAACATAATTTCCTGTCACATTTGCAAAGATTATTAAAAGGCAAGTCCAGCAGGACCAAAATATATTTAATATCTTTATTTTTGATGGAGATATGAACAATATACTAATCGGTTGTTTTTTCTTTACATTCTGCTATTGTTTTTTTCAATATAGTTTTTCGTTTTTGGTATTAGCACTTTAAAGCCATTTTACATACCGAAAATAATAATAATACATATAAAAGCTTTTGGACACAATGATTACTTAGGGTTTCTATTAATGTACGTGCATGGTAATATGTCCCATAATTTAAGGTTATATACATTTCAGTAGGACATCAGATCCGACCTCTTTCTCAAAAACATTATAGATACGCCCGTACGCTTCGGGTGCAGTACATTTCGTTTTGTTAATTTGTCGTAATCGGCATATTTCCGTGGAAGTTATTTCTCAGAACGATAAACTGATAATTGACCAATGGTTTGTGTTATTTCATTGCGTGTCTCCACATACACGCGTAACAAGAGTGAAAGGCAAATGCTGAGGGGGAATATTCAACAGAATGTTGCTAACGTGTACTTCACAGCGCCAACACCGAGGAACAAAACCATGCTAACACACTCTATGGAGGCACAACATGAAGCAATATTGCCAGCAAAAACAATCTGCACAATGCAATTAAGCTGGCAATGAAAAACCCATGGGTTTTAAAAGATCGCTAGATGATGTTGGAGAAGCTGGAATTCTACAGGAACTCCACAATATGATATTGTGGATACCGAAAGGGATACACACTGTCAAAACGGAAGCACGCATGAACGCCCAGCATCGATCAGTATCATGTGTATTTCAACAAATCATGCAGACTCACATACCAGATCGCCAAGCATTGTATACGCCGAAGTCAGTAGATGAACTTGGTTTCCGATCAACTATCGAAACTGCCTTAATGCTTGGCACGTCACAGTACTGCGACCAGTGGAGAAGCCAACAACTACCGGAAGTCATTTCGAAGTCTGGAGTTGGCATTCCATACAAAGAGTCAAACAATGCGTAACTCAAACATGGAGGAACAGGCTGGGAACTATGTGCACTCAGGTCTTCATCGGCAAAACAGGCTTCGCTTTTCTGTTGATAACATTGATGGTCGGGGTAAAAAGTTGTTTCATGCGACAGCAATGTCAGTGTGCCAGGCCCAGAGACAAGCTACGATGAATAATAGGGCATACCTGACTGACGCACAGCATCCGGACAGTTACCTACTACCTACCAACCATCATTATCGATGGCATGGCTGTTGTGCATGAATTGAATCATCACAAAAGTCACATTGATAATTGAGGCATACTTACTCTTTGTCAAAGATGATGATTTCTGACCCGGGAAATAAGGTCAATGATAACACACTCACAAAGATCTAAAGGCCTTCCTGAATACCAAGGAAACAAAGGCGAGCCTCACTTTGTACCAGTTCTGCAAAGTTCCTACTGTAACGTTTGTAACGACAGATAACAATAAGAATGGCAAAATACAACATGTCGATTCTGCAGTCCCAGCATGGTTCGTTGTCAGCCCCATAGCACGGAGTCCGGCAAAACGCGGTGTCACACACTGAAATATTTGTCCCAGTTAATTTAACGAGTTCGTGACACCTACCGTCTCTCCCACACACAAAGGTGTCTTTGCAGCCCATTCATCTGCAGATTTCGCAGTACACAGAAGAGAGCAGATACATTGATGACACTGTATGCAGTTGTAGCATTGGGTCATCTATGTATCATTGTACACATTTATTTCAGTGATACATATGTACTTGTGTTGGCGTTGCGCAGAGTTCCAGAACTCAGCGCAGAGAGCGTCATAATGATGGGCAGAGGAGCCAAGTGACGCCCTCTCAAATTCAGGCCTATCTACGATGCTCTGGGTCCTGACAAGACAAGCTGTTGTACCAGGGTTTCATGCACTTACTGGTACAGATATAACCCAGGACACAGGAAAAACGAAAACCTACACACTTCAAGACGTTCGTGAAATATATTTTGGATCTTATAATTTATGGCTATTTTAACACCTATATGGCTGGTATAATTTCTTTTTATTTTCATTAGAATAATTGTTGCATTGGATTCATCATACTTCAAAACATATCAAACGATTCAAGTTTCTATACCGTTTATTGCCAAAGATATAACGATTATAAGACTTTCAGTGACCGGTGGCGGCCATCTTGAATTTTCCCACGAAAACGTGGACGAAAAAATGGAAAAAGTTTTTTTCAGTCCCTTTGAGTCAAAATAAATGAAAACAAACACAATTATTTAACATCTACATGAACAATTCACAGTATATTTGCTACATAATTGCGTATGCTATATACATTTTACGGTCATTTTAACGCAATTTTGGCTGGTATAACTTTATATTCATTTATTTCACCAAAATATTAGTTGCATTGGATTCCTCATACATCAGTACATATAAAACGACTCCGAGTTCAAGTTTCTATACCATTTATTGCCAAAAATATAGTGATAATAAGAATTTTGGTGACCGGTGGCGGCCATCTTGAATTTTCCCACGAAAAAATGGACGAATAAAAAACTGAAACAGTTTTTTCAGTCCGTTAGGGTCAATATAAGTAAAAAAACAGAATCTATATGAAAAAATCCCAAAATGACACAATGACATACACTAACAAGACTCTCTACAAAGACCATTACTATTTTGTCTACATTAATGATTTGTATATTTGTATATATATATATATATATATATATATATATATATATATATATATATATATATTTATATATATATATATATATATATATATATATATATATATATATATATATATGAATATACTATTCAACTAATAAACTATATTTTAATATTCACAAAACAAACTATATTATATTCACATCAGTTAATAAACAACACAATATGCCACCTCAAGGATTTCAAGTTAAAGGATCGATAATCCTACAAGTGAAATTCACACACTGTCTTGGCGTATAAGTGATTAAATAATATTTGGAATTGTGCAATTAGTTACAACATAAAATAATCATATGAATCGACAACATAACGTACAATTCCAGGGGGACAGCGGCGCCAATTAAGACAGTGACCAGTTAGTTTAATTGTTTTCAGTGTGATACAACAATGATTAAGATAAGTAAACAGATCGCCATCATCTTCAAAAGAATCGCATTACTAGGAAATATATAATTATTGTAAATAATGATATCTAGTATAGCGTATTGGCACAATTTATATGAATTAATATAACTGATATGGCTACATGATAAAGATATTAACCCTTGCTAAATCTTCACATTAATAGGCTTGATTGGTTTTGCCAGTCTTCATCAATGGTTAATATGTAGGTACCATGACATTATTCGAGAGCATCAAGGTGTATCTAGACGAAACTGGTCAATCCACGTTAATAAACATGCATATAAGTTAGCACGGAATGTTGGTATATGCTCTGCAATGTCCATTTCTCAATCATTCTAAAGCACTAGGAACAGCAATGCATTAAGGAATACATTCGACATCTGAAAGATTATTCAAACACATGTTAAAACAACGCCTGCTCTCAACATCTCATAGTTCCCCACCGAGTCAAGAATCGAGTTTAATTTCGGCATAAGTGCCTAAATAACTGCACTCAAAATATGTGGCTTACCCAAGAATTTATATTGGAGGAGGCCATCTAACATCTATGCAAATTTTCTTTCTCTCTCTCTTTCTCTCCCTTTCCCTTCCCCTTTCAATATCTGTGTTTGTGTGTGTGTGTGTGTGTGTGTGTGTGTGTGTGTGTGTGTGTGTGTGTGTGTGTGTGTGTGTGTGTGTGTGTGTGTGTGTGTGTGTGTGTGTTATATATATATATATATATATATATATATATATATATATAATTCAAACCCAACTCGCACAAACTGATACAATTAATACCAACGAGGTAACACAGTTTACTGACCAATGTAACTTGCAGTTAAGCAAAAACATTCGTAAAAGGCGTCAAAGTAAGAAACGACACCATAATAAAGAGACAGACACCCACAGCACCAACATAATATCATTCTAAAGCTGGCCACCATATTCCTCACGTATCTCCCAAACATACAGACATGAAATATGACAAATACCAACACGTAATCGCATACTCTGATGAAACAATAATTATACTTTCATATCTTAACATGGGTAATGAGGCATTGATTTTAACGCGTAACTTCGCAACATGTAACGTTACTTTTTATTAAAATTGATAAATTTCCGATAGGATCCTTACTCCAATTACTGAGTGAAAATATATTAGACAAATTGCTTTGGTCACACTAAGGATTACAGCTGGGACAAATGCTCGGGGAAAAGTCGAAGGAGTGGTAGGATATAAACTTAAAAGATAGATGTTCAACCCCGCATACATATAAGAAGATAACTGGAGAAATAACTGGAGAAGTAACATGGAGGAACTGAGAGTGGTGGTTGAGGTGAACAAAATTGTAAGAAGAATTTGGTGAGGAGTACGTTGAAATGGACGGGATGTGTGGATAGAATGGGAGATGGAAAACCGGCAAAGAGAGCAGATGCCCAGAAAGTGGAAGGGAAAGGAGACGAGGAAGACCGATATTGCGATGAGAGAACTGCATTAAGAGAGATCTGGAAATATTAAGAGACTAATGGAAAACAAGAGCAAAATATAGAAGGCATTCGAGACTATTAATAGAGAAAATCGTGAAAGGAAATTG
>JAODUO010000321.1:30000-35000 GCA_025642075.2 Ridgeia piscesae | reverse complement strand
GTAAGTTCTTTATAACATAAAGTGTGCTGCAGTTGCTGTACACAATAAACAAACAGTCTTTCTAAAGACTAAGTTGGTTTAAACTAAGAGTTGATTTTGACAAATCGTAATATGGCACCTGGCAAGCGGCAAGTGAAGGCAAGGAGGCACTTGGTGTGTAACCACTGCCACAGCTTGGTGGAATTTGCCGTATCGGGGTGCGGACAAACTTGGTCAGAGACAACAGAGGAAGGGTTTACGTTCCAATGTTTAGGGTGTTAGAAAGTGGACTGTCTGACAGCAGAGTTAGCTAGGCTAACGGATATTGTGAAGGGGATGCAGAGTGGAGGGAGGGTGATTGCAAGGGCAACAAATGGAGAAAGAACAACAGGAAACATGACATGCAGGAAGGTGACAGGGGAGAAAGTGACAGTAGAGAAGGAGGGAGGGACAAGGGGACAGGAGATGAGAGAAGTAGATGCGACAGGAGGTAAGACGAATGGAAGAAAGGAAGTGAGAGGTGACGTGACCAAACGGAAGGACGATGACAGGAAGAAAAGAGACCGGAAAGAAAGGAATAACAGAGAAAGCGGCAGGGGTAAAAGTCAGCAACCAGGGAGATGCAAAACGGAGGAGCTACTCTGAAGCAGTGATCGAGGGGGCATTGAGAACAGAAAGGGTATTTATGGGAGACTCCATTTTGCGAAAGACAGACAGGACATTAAGCAAAGGTGAAGACGTTGTTGTTTGTCTTCCGGGGGCTAGGAACGTATTGGGGCATGGCCAAGGGGGTCTATATTAGTACATGTAGGGACGAACAATGCAGACAGGGATGGAACAACCAGGATAGTAAAGAGATACAGAGAGTTGGTAGAGACACTGAAGAAGACGAGAGTTGAACAGATCATATTCTCAGTAATCTTGCCAGTGATGAGGGGAACAACATTTAGAAACTGCAAGAGGATGGCAATTAACGCACTATTAGAGCAGATGTGTGAAGAAGAAGGAGTTGGATTTCTAGATTTGTGGGGATATTTTGTTGGGAAAGAAGATATGTTTATGAGGGATGGCCTCCATCTAAGCGGAAAGGGCGCAGCAGTTTTCTCCGAGAACCTTCTTCGATCAATGGAAAATGGAACTGGTTGCTACTTTTTAAACTAGTTTCGCAGGGGGGATACACAGAGAAGCCAAATACTAGAGGCATAGATAAACATAGCAAAAAGACAACAGCAAAGAACAGCCTGGAAAGCCCTACGGAATTTGGTTATAAATGTGTTTGTTTAAATGCAAGGAGCATAGTAAACAAAAGAAATGAACTAAACATTATGGTAGAAGATATTGACCCTCACATAATAGGTATAACTGAATCTTGGGCCACACCCGATATATCAGATGCCGAATTAGGAATGACAGGGTATGTAATGTTTAGGAAAGATAGATTAGGAAGAAGGGGAGGCGGAGTTATTTTATATATTAAAGAATCCATCCAAGCTTATGAAATAAAATTAGAAAAAGAAGCAGAATGTGAAGAAGCTGTCTGGTGTAACATAGTTACAGGAAACTCAACATTAACTGTTGGGTTAGTGTATCGGAGTCCAAACATAAGCATAGAAGAGAATGAAAAAATACATAACGCTATCAAAGAAGTGAGTAAACGGGACTGTATTATTATGGGGGGATTTTAACCATGGGCATATACAGTGGATATCTCTACAGAGTACCGGGAGAGAGGATCAAGAGTTTTTAAATTTAGTACAAGATAGTTTCCTTTCTCAACATGTGTTAGAAGCAACCAGAGGCGAGAACGTGTTAGACATAGTATTGAGCTCACAGAAGGAATTTGTTGATAATGTCAAGATATGTGAGCCACTGGGGTGTAGTGATCACAACCAGATACATTTCAACATCAAAGTAAAGGGATAACGGAATAGAAAAATAAGGTACAGGAAAACATTTCACAAAGGAAGATATAAGGACATGAGGGAATATTTAGCAAAGATAGACTGGAATAACACACGGAAGAATAAGACAGCAACAGAATGCTGGAATATTTTAAAGAGTGAAATTTACTGCGTCGTTGACAAATTTGTCCCCTTGAAAAAACAGGGGAAACGGTCAAAGAAGAAACACTTATCGAAGGAAGCCATTAGAAAAATCAAGTACAAGCAAATGATGTGGAAGACATATAGATATACCGGAAGTGAAGAAGACTATAGCATTTATAAAGAAGCACTTAATCAAGCTACAGCTGAAATTAGACATTCAAAGAGAAGCTACGAACAAAAAATAGCTTTTAATATAAAACATGACAGCAAGAGTTTTTATGCGTATGTTCGAAGTAAACAGAAAGTTCAGGATAAGGTCGGTCATCTAGAAGGTAATGATGGAAACATAATAACAGATGAGATTCTTAATGGCAGAAAACCTAAATGAGTACTTTAGTTCGGTGTTTACCAGGGAAGATGTTAGTATATTACCAGTACTTGAGACTAAGTTCGAAGGGAGAGAGTTTGACTATTTAGGACAACTAATTGTAACCCCAACAATGGTAGCTATGAAAATAAGAGATATGAAGTATAATAAATCACCTGGAGTGGATGGGATTCCTCCCAAATTACTATTGGAAATTGTAGAACAAATCAGCATACCGCTTGCAACAGTGTTCAATTTGTCATTAGAGGAGGGAATCGTTCCGTTAGAATGGAAAGAAGGAAACATTATACCATTATTTAAAAAAGGTTCGAGAAACAAGTTAGAGAACTATAGACCAGTGAGTTTAACATCGGTGATTTGCAAACTATTAGAAAGACTAATTAAAGATCACCTGGTTGATTTTCTTGTTAAAAATAAATTGATAAACCCATCTCAACATGGGTTTTTAAAAGCGAGGTCATGCTTAACAAATATGTTATGTTTTTTGGAAGATGTCACAAAGTGGGTAGATGAGGGATCACCAGTAGATATAATCTACTTAGATTTTTAAAAAGCTTTTGACAAAGTGCCACACTAAAGACTACTACTTAAACTAAAGGCCCATGGCATAGGAAATGGAATGATCAACTGGATAGAAAAATGGCTTATTGATAGAAGACAAAGAATAGTAGTTGATGGGGAGGTTTCAAACTTGAAATCGGTTTTGAGTGGAGTACCGCAGGGATCAGTACTGGGACCTATTTTATTCTTATTATATATCAATGATTTGGATGATGACATAACAAGCAAGGTGTTGAAGTTTGCGGACGACACAAAAGTGTTTAGGAAAATCAAAAGTGATGCAGATAGACAGCATTTACAAGATGATCTTAATACGTTGATAGAATGGTCTGAGAAGTGGCAAATGCTGTTTAATTTTGGAAAGTGTAAGTGCCTTCACACAGGACATGGGAATAAAGATGCACAATATACAATGGGTGATACTGTACTAAATACTACCTTAAAGGAAAAGGACTTAGGGTTAACTATTAGTGCTGACATGAAGGTATCAGAGCAGTGTGGAATTGCAGCAGCAAAGGGAAACCAAATTCTTGGATTAATTAAGCGAAATATAGTGTACAAAGAAAAAGAACTAATAATACCGCTGTATAAAACAATAGTTAGGCCTCACTTAGAATATTGTATACAAGCATGGAGGCCATATCGCAAGAAGGATATTGATATGCTAGAAAGAGTACAAAGGAGAGCAACCAAAATGATACAAAAACTCAGGAATATTAGTTGTGAAATGCGTCTAAAAGAATGTGGTTTAACAACACTAGAAACCAGAAGATTGAGAGGAGATCAGATTGAGGTGTTTAAAATATTGAATGGATATGAAAATATTGACAGAGATTTTTTTTACAGTCAAGGAAGAGAGAAGGACTAGAGGACATGGAGTTACATTAGCAAAGAAGCAGTGTAGACTAGATATTATAATTTTTTCATTTTCACAAAGAACAGTAAACGAATGGAACAGATTATCAGCTGATTGTGTAAGTGCTAGTAGTGTTAATATATTTAAAAATAAAATCGACATATACCTAAGACGGGCGGGGTATACTTAGATAAATACGTTGGACTCTCGATAAGCCAAATGGCTTCCTAGTCCACCTGCCATCTAGAGTTGAATCTCTAGGTGGCAATCTTGTTAAATCTTGTTATATGATAGCGGATCTGATGGCGATCAAAGATGTCCGTAATGGGTAACAGGTAGATGTTAAATAGTAGTGGACCTAGGACCGAACTACACTCATCTGGTGGTAATAGCACGGAAAAGGCTGCCATAACTCTATTGATTACGTGTACTACATTCTACATTATATTTGTGTAATTATTAATACTCTCATCATTTATGGCATCTAACAGAACAAATATTCACAACGAAGCGCGGTTTCCTCAATTTTTTCACGTGACATCTTCGCAGCCACATGATCAGCAACTAAACCTTTTTACGATCTGAAATACAATAATGTGTGTTATATGTGCTATCAACTATCATAATTATTGTCATTATTTGGACGACATTTAACGCCAGAATTCGTTTTAGCGGCTGTCATTTTATAAAATGGCGGATACGAAGGTCGACGAATTTAATGTGTCCATTTTTAGTTGCCATCTTGAAAAAAGCTAATACGAATGTTCCACACGATAAATAAATAACATATTTATAATAGCAGAAAATAAATGCTTAATATTGACACCAACGTTATCTCTCTAGGTGGTTTAGTTCTTAAGATTTGTGGACAATTTGATTTGAAAGGCACCATGTTTAAAAATGGCGGATGTTGAAGTTGGAGGAGGTCATACGTAACACAGGGGAAATCGCTACATTGAAAAACTTATATTTTTTACACAAATGTAGCGGTTCAGACTGAAGCATTTTAAAGGTATGTACAACATTCGTTTTAACGGCCGCCATTCGATAAAATGGCGGATACGAAGGTCAAATGCAAAATATTTCACAACACTGAAATCGGCTGTCTCCATACCTATATTTTGACAACAAAATTATTGCTTTAGGTGGCGTAGGTCATGAAATATAGGAT
>JAODUO010000321.1:0-25000 GCA_025642075.2 Ridgeia piscesae | reverse complement strand
GACATTTAAGATAAGAAACGTATAACACAAGATATTTGTGAACTGATTTTCCTAGTATTCATCAGTCGGAAACTACAACTGTCATCCATCGTTAGAATATTATTCTTGTGTCCAGCCCCCAATTAGTCTTGCTTAGTCCCCATAAGCTCTAGTCGCGCGGAGTCACGCCATGTATCGTGACCCACTTGCAGGCCCTATTGCCAGTTTTTCTTTAGGTCGTCCACACTCCGCAACGTCCTCGACAGAGCGTTGACCTCTGCCGTCACAGCATTTCATCCTTTTTTGTGTCTCTGTTCGACAAGGTTGATTTGAATCGGCCTTGTAACAGTTCTTATATTTGGCCATATGCCTGTATTAAAGCCATAATCTCAGCATGAGAAAGGTTGTCCTTATAATGTCGCTGTTGTCTCACTGCTTCCACCATGAGGACTCTCACAGGTGAAATGAATTCTGGGAAGATTAAATTTGTTCTCAAAAATTTAATTTGTTCTCAAAACGCGGCAATCCGCTTATCGGTTACTCGTGCCGGTGTCCCGTAGTTGGGCGGCATCTGGGTGGCTGTTGTGCACCGCACCCAATGCGGTCGCCCAGCTAGGTGACACCTAAAGAGATAGGGGTAATGTTACCGCCTAACTTGCATGCGTGTAATGCAACCGACCACTGGTCCATATCTAGTCGATCAATGTAGCAACGTTCTGATAACGCAAAACGTGCTATCTGGAACAGTGTAAAGGGGGTGATACACGTACGAGAGCCTGGTACGAATCACTCGTACGAGTACATGACACATGTAGTCATGGCGAAACAATCGAGTCGGGCGAGTTGCGCGAGTGACGTCATAAGGTGAAGGCCATTACAGACGCACACGTGCTTGTTTACGACAATGGCTGACAGTTGCAGTGAAGAAGAACATGCAATTTTGCTCGGTGCATTGGCTGCGCTGCACCAAATTGATGACGAAGAAAAGAAAGAAAAGCCGAAGGAACGAATAAGATAGTGGGATTGCGCGGCGCCAGCAGTTCGACGTATGTCATGCTCTGATGAAGGAAATTAAAGTAGAGGACCCCAGAACATTTGCAAACTTTGTTCGGATGGATACACAGTAATTTCAATATATTCTTCGCCGTTAATCGTCCACAAAGACACAGCCATGCGCGACGAAATACCACCTTCTGAGCGCCTTGCTGTAACTTTTCGCTTTTTAGCGACAACTATATTACATAATTTATTATGTGAACGTCATGTTGACGTTTCAATGATTTGATTGCTTAAGTATAATGTTTGGCTTGGCGTCAGCTATTATCGTTTATTTTATACGCATTAGCTGGACATGTGCAATCATCAAAGAGCAGCAACCATCTGCAGATTGCAGTGGTAAGGCATGTCTATTTATTGACAAATAGCCTGGACTTGGTAGCCACGCAAAAATTGGTGCACGTTGCTAAACTTCAGAGATAGTTCGTTGTCATAGATTACCTACCTACCAAGGTACGTTATACAGAAATGAAATGCGGTGAGAACGAAATCTTGTCTTGTCGGTCTACTGGTTAACACTCATGGTGGAGGCAAATGGTCAGAAATGCGGTTAGAACAAATGTTTTTTCATGTATGTGGTGTAGACATTAATTGTAATTAACATGACATTTTTAATTTAACATTTTTAACAACTTGAAATAATTATATGAAATATCAGATATACCACCAGGCATGTATAAGTAAGTTTCAGTAAATGCATTATTTATTATCCATAAAGGTAAACCCATACTTGGTAACAACCAAACCTACAAACAAGCAACCTGGGGCAGTTGACTACACAACATACTTTTTTGTAGATAAGAATATACTAATTACCTGACTACCTGTCAATAAAGAAATGTTCACCATTGTACACGGATGATATTCTGTATATACATTTGTTTGATAAATAAAAGGTTTGCATTGTCTTGTCGTGTCTTACATGCAACAGCTGTTACGTGTACATACAAGCATGGGCCCTGATGGGGGGTGAATAGTTAATTATATTGTAAATGGTTTACGATGGTCATCTTGGCTTAAATTAAAACGAGGTTGTCTGTTCCTTGATTATATATATATGGTTTTGTATACAATTTGAATATTTCATGCACACAACAAACTGGTTTACACAAGTTTGGCTAACTGAACTGCAATTGACATTCTAGCAACATTATGATTATAATAAGTGTCGAGCACACCTCAATTTGCTTTACTAGAATCCTAATTCAGAGAAAAACAACTAAGCAGATGGTGATAGGGATTTGATGTTGAAAATTAATAATCAATTAATGCAGTGATTGGTTTACTACAAACTCCACGGAGGAATGATAATTTATCATTAATTTTTGCAACAAGAATCTAGGGCACATACATATTTAAAAACCAATCAACCACACAAACATAAATAACACATCTAATTACAGTACATAAATCATTTAGTCATAAGGTGTTAAAACATTAATTAAATATATGAAAACAACCCAAGGAAGGAAGCTGTGTGACACTGACAATGTTTCGTATATGAAATTATATTTTCTTGCAGAGTACCAAACAATTGGGACCACACTGGTAGACACAATGGATATCACCATAACTATAAGGAATATAAATATAATGAGCAAATGTTTGGTTAAGAGGAACTACTGTGAAATTCTAATTCTGGCTTGAACAATATCATACTACTATAGACAAAAGGAACACTGGGTATACTGAAATAGTAGACAATGTCCCAGCTTATGAAACAATGCTGTATTATTTTATTTATGTGAGATCATCTTATCAACATACATTTCAAATGAGCGGCAACACACAACAAATAAGTGTTCACATCAATAGCACTCCTTCGGTTGGAACCAGTGACATGTAGTCTTCTGCAAGACATCCATTATTTGTATCATAATCTCGTCCATGCATCATTGTAGCCTTTTAGGCTTATTAGGGCCAATTTATGCAAACAGACTGTTATGGAACTACAAGAAATACTTTCATTTCTATATAAAATAGACTGGCAGATTTAAAAATATCAAAATAAGACGTCACGGTTAAAAACCGTGTGTCCTATCTGCACTGCCAGTGGCAATGCGCTTAAATATCCTTCCAATGACCGTGTCCAGAAGTTTGTATTCATAGTTCTTTCATATAAATCAATCACACCTATTACGTTAAAAGGCCACTCCGGAAGATAAAAAATCCATAAATTCTATATCATACATAGTTCACAATTTTCGTGAAATTTGCGAGTAAATAAATCACAGAAGGATTTTTTTTGGAAACGCTATCTGTATTTGTGTTGAATTTGTAATACGCGCCATTAATGTAGCGCGACTTCACTGGTTCATGTGAAGTTTGTCACGTGATGCACAGGCTGGTGTTTACTGCGTAACTCTGATCGAAGTAGCAGTGGTCTAGTTATTTCATACGATTCTTTATTTAATATTGGTTTAATATGGAAGCAGCTGGAACTAATCCTTCTGATTATGAACATCAAAGAAACATTCCTTGAGATGTCGAAAGCCCTGGCAGTAGTAGCAGCGGGAATGATGACGAGCACCAAGTCCAAGTCGACGTCAATGACAATGACAATGGCGACCGACTCGGGAATACGCACTGGTGTTCGTGTGACAGGTGCAACTCGTTGCTGAAACCTGATGAATGGGTATGCTGCCGAGAGATGCCCAAGTTACAAGATAAACTGACGGGTATTCCGTGTATAACGGAGCATCCTGACTTCCCGGTCGCTTGCCTAACACCAGTTGTGTTACGCATAGCTATCGCGGCTCGCAAAAACATGACTCATGAGAAGGGACGGTTTCCAATAATTGTTAAACGAGTAATACAACCTTTTAATTTACACCTTTGTTGTACTACGTATTAACTATGTTAAATATAATTCATGGAATTCCATGAACACATTTGAGAATTTTTTATTAAGCTATGAGTTGAGAGGCGATTTCAAGAATAGTACGGATTGCAGCGCATCACGAGAATGCCATGACATAATTGCATCCCCAGAACGTCTTCACCTTGTCACTTGTGGGTGGCTTTGAATCCGATTGTTTGTTGTACGTGTAGTCAAGACTTCAAGTGCATCAATTTTGATTGCTGCACGTACCAAACTGCTATGGAAATGTACGTTGCAATAATAAACGATGTAGGGATGATTGCAAATTGACTTATTTAATTTGTTGTTGCGCATCATACTGTCTTGTTTCCGCACTTCTTGTCAGTTTTCTAAATAGCACCAAAATCCGTGGCACATATATCCCAGCGTGTTTTACTGGCATAGTGATGGAAAAGTACTTTGAACTACAGTGTATTAATTTTAGACTTACTGTAACTTTATCATGTTAATGTTTATTCGATTTCGCGCGATAAATTGCTTGACGGTTGAGTCAGACAGTGGAAATGACAATGAATGTTCTTGCAAATTATGTTGTCATTCACTCAACAAAATATGCACGCGTGTTGATACGCCGTACAGTCTGTTTATGTCACACATTTAAGCTCCTACAAATACATCACGTCCTTAATAACATCACTAGTTAATCTCTAATACATACAGCATCAAACAAAAGTGAAGTAAGTAAATATCAAATTACACAGGCACTTCCATCAAAACACCGTTGTTCGTATGTGTAACTGGTAAACCACATTTGCTGCAGAAGTGAAATAGTTCATCTAAGTTGGTAGAGAACACAATCAACTTCTGTTGATCAACTGGGGAAGTGCACATGTCCTCCATATCTGACACAGTGATATATGTGTCATCTTCACTTGAAGTTGTAGTGTTAAAACCATGGACAGGTTTTTTCACTCTACATTGCTCCAATTAACCTAGTGTATGAATGAGTACCTGGTTATAGACCATTGTCCATTTGTACGAGGAGCCCTCGCGCATTAATTGCAGCGTAGCTGAATGCTTACCAGGTTTCCAGGTTGAAATGGTGTTCGATTGAACATGGAATACTGTGTAAGGCGCTTTGAGCAGTCCTCATAGATATCAATAAAACACACCAGTAGAACAAGATCGATCGGCCGCTATCAGTTGACACATGATACTTCGAAGTCAACACGGGCTGGTGACAACCATGCTACTGCCAGGCAGAAAGCCACTGCAGTCCGTATATATACATAGGACTGCACCACGTTATTTATTTACTGACATCAGTTAGCCAGAGTTGTTTAATTGTGTACAATGGTTTCAAGCAGTTGCCTCACTAATATGGCAGTATGAAACAAATCAACAGGCTTATACTTAATATACAGTGTCTCACTGTGTGAGGGGTGAGTACAGCTTAGTACTATTTAATTTGTTATTCTACCAGATCCACAGTTGTTGTGGTGTTTTACATAACAAACTAATTTAAAAATCAACCAACTGAAGGCCGTCCTCCAAAGACATTAGCGAGAACACCCATACATATATAATTAATTACAATTTCACAGATTAAAATACAGACCATGCAAAGTGGATGAGAGAATAGGGAAAACAACAACAAAACAGAACTGCAACAATAAAGCCCCTACACAGAATTTGTTTGGTCATTTCATGACGAGACGATGGCATATTCCCATGTGCGATAATCTGAGTGTATTTTTGGCATATGTCTTTGTCCACACTGTCAAGTATGCCCTGATGACCCATCTTATCAGGGCAGATAGATGATCGATTTCCATCCCAATGACAAGGTCATTGAAGTGGTCATTGCATATGACTGTAATGTTTTAAAACTATTAATTTCATGAATTAATGGCAATGGAACATAAATATGTTCGCAAAGACTATGACCTAAGGCTAAGCTATAATATATAGTATAACTGAGATTCTCACCTGTGGAAAGAGACTCCGGATCCTGTTTTCTGTCGGTTGGTACGCAGGAAGTAACCATATTTGCTACTTCACATTCACATTCACAATGACTGTTGTAACCAGCATGCCCCCAAAAGTATTAACGTTGCTCACATCAGTGTCTACCGAAACGTGTTCTCGTTGACTTGACCTATGGGAAATAGGATTGTCTGACTCATCTCGCACTCACACGTGTCTGATTCGACACCAGAGGTATTGAACAAACCAATTTATTATGATTACATGTGAGAGAGAGAGGAATAACAGTGATCGACCTCCAGTCTCGTCATCTCTCAAGCCCAACTCTCATAACTGCATATAGCTCTTCTATGCATTTGCATTGGCATAATATCATATTTACCACCGTTTGGGTTCTATATAATCCGGGTCACAGCCCTTCCCCTAATGACTAAACTGGAGGCTACAGCCTATCCCACTGGATCATTATTCATATTGCTAAGGAACCACAGTGACAAATATTTAGCTTCCTATCCCAAAAACAGTGAACCAACTCAAAACAGTCAAGAGCTGGCCCAGCTGGCCTACTCCAGAAATTAATCATGAGCTGTCTTGACTAGGCCTAGGGCTAGGGGCACAACGACACATATCCAAGTTACAAATTTCGTCTTAGCAGAATTTGTTGTACATGTATTACGTTGCTCAACAGTTCCATTCTATATATCCTGCCAGTGAGTACAGCACTTTCTGCCTGGCAAGTAGATGGCAGCCAGTGGTCCACAGCGGCTTCAGTGCAGCGGGCCAGCGTGTCACTCTAGTCTATAGGGGAAAGATTAGTGATCTAACTCTGTGGCAGAACTGGATACTGCGGTATATAAGAACTTACCTTTACCTTTAAAAGTATCAGTCCAAAAACTAATTATAGCTAACGTCAGTGTCTCGTGACCGCGACTTCGTCTATTCGACCGCATCCTATGCCTGGTCTCGTTCCATCGAAATTCGCACAATCCTTCCTGCAGCCATTTCGCCTTGTCACCGTCGGTCGCTTGGAACGAGATTAGCACCGGTTATATAACATATAAGTGTCCGTCGTGTGTTCTCGGGTAACGTAGGAGTTCGATCCTAGATCTTCGTGCAGCAGGAGAAACAATTGTCTGGGTCCATACCTAGAAGCCGCGATATAACATGCCCGCGTACATCGAGTTCGACGTCGAACGTTCAACTGGTTGTCACGCAGAAACAATTCACGTCACGTAACGGCAGTCCCGCGTTGTTTGATTGGATAAAAAAGTCAACACAACATTCATATAATTGTTAATTTACCCGTTTAGCACTCTGGAAATACTCCACCATCACGCACCATAATATTTATATGAAAGTGCTAGTTGTTCAAAATTATCTACAGTATTATGTTTGGTACCCAAAACCAAGGGGCACAGATTAAAAAGACAAATATCTTTAATCATCCCCACGTTACATCAATACATGCAACAAACGTTTTAATATATTTAATCTATAATGCAAAAAAATACTTGTTTATGTTTAACGCTGACAATATATAGCCAAAAACGAATTCAATTAGAAATAATTTGTCAGAATTGATTGATTGATTGATTTTGTTCAGTGTGTGTGTGTGTGTGTGTGTGTGTGTGTGTGTGTGTGTGTGTGTGTGTGTGTGTGTGTGTGTGTGTGTGTGTGTGTGTGTGTGTGTGTGTGTGTGTGTGTGTGTGTGTGTGTTTGTGTGTTTATGTGTATGTGTATACATGTTATATATATATATATATATATATATATATATATATATATATATATATATATATATGTATGTTATATTTACCTATTCACTCACAAAAACACCTTTTGAATGAAACTCAAAAGGCATTTATGTGGGCGACAAAACCAGAGCTTATATTCGGGTGTATATGGTAAACATAATAAATTAGGACGCTGACAAGCTCATCCAATCAGTGTCCAGCCTCCCTTTCGATAGTTCTCGAGCTTGAAAAGGTAAATATCAGATTCGCTCTCGATTGGTGTTGAAAAATTACGTTACGAGGTTCAGTTTAATGCGACATTTATCATTCTGTTGTTTAATACTATCGTCGCGAATTTCCCACCCTCCTACCCCATCGTCACCTGGGTATTTCTAACTGGTTTTGATCTATGCCGTTTTATTGTTACATAATTGCAAATACACTAGTATTTTGTTACCACGTGTCTACTACTTTATTGTATTGACTGTAGGATTGTCTTGTATATCACTTCTTACATGTCGATTTTTTTAATACACTTGTCTACTACGAGTGCACTTTCAAGGGGTTTTAGGGCGAGGACATGTGCTCATGTCCAAACGCTTTCCCCTTGCTTAGAACTTATAACTAGCATACTTTGTTAGACGGGTTCATATGGTGGGTTTACACCACCTGCGTGTGGTCGGTTCCCCCACCTTTGCTGTCAGTCTGTGTGTTTGTTATAACGTGTATAACTGTGATGACATTGTATACTTTTGTACTGGAATTATTTTGTGCTAGTTATACATAAAGAGTTGGCTTACTTTTAAGCTCACATACAAACATATATCTGACTTGTGTTTTCAGCAAACTAGCCACGTCTCTGTGTCACAAATGTTGTTGGTAGAGTTGTCCCACATAAAGTACTTTAAATATAAGGAGGACACAAAAAGTGCAAGAATCTTATTTGCACGGCGTAATAACGGGTTGTAATGGCAAAAATTACCTATCTGAGCATATTTTATTCATTCCAATGGCGGCAAAGTGACTCGGATCAACCTGCAACGAGGTAATCAAGATGTCTGGAGACGCTGACCCTCACTCCAAGTACCGTTCGCCGCTGTCAGCACGCTACGCAAGTGCGGAAGTGTCATACAATTTCAGCTCAGCGAACATAAGACATTTTCTACATGGAGAAAACTGTGGACTTGGCTGGCGAAGGCAGAAAAGGTGGGCTATCCTGTCAAGTACACCTGGAGGCGCCCGCACAGCTGGCAGTCAGTGTCACTGATCCGCCGTGCACATGGTACTGGTCTTTGTGCCAATGACACTGACACAGTCACACACATTGGCACTCACACAGTGTCGTCACATAATAAATCAGTCACCGAGTCAGAACTAGGGCTGAATCAGTCAATGAAATCAGTCACCGTATTTCAGATTTTCTGCATGTGTGCGGAAATGGGTGCAAGAAATTATACAAGTCATTCTAAAATGATATAAAACTTGTTTCTGTTAAATTTAACCAGCACATGCTGTTGTACGTCCCCTACACTGTTGTACGTCCCCTACACTGTTGTACGTCCCCTACACTGTTGTACGTCCCCTACACTGTTGTACGTCCCCTACACTGTTGTACGTCCCCTACACTGTTGTACGTCCCCTACACTGTTGTACGTCCCCTACACTGTTGTACGTCCCCTACACTGTTGTACGTCCCCTACACTGTTGTACGTCCCCTACACTGTTGTACGTCCCCTACACTGTTGTACGTCCCCTACACTGTTGTACGTCCCCTACACTGTTGTACGTCCCCTACACTGTTGTACGTCCCCTACACTGTTGTACGTCCCCTACACTGTTGTACGTCCCCTACACTGTTGTACGTCCCCCTACACTGTTGTACGTCCCCTACACTGTTGTACGTCCCCTACACTGTTGTACGTCCCCTACACTGTTGTACGTCCCCTACACTGTTGTACGTCCCCTACACTGTTGTACGTCCCCTACACTGTTGTACGTCCCCTACACTGTTGTACGTCCCCTACACTGTTGTACGTCCCCTACACTGTTGTACGTCCCCTACACTGTTGTACGTCCCCTACACTGTTGTACGTCCCCTACACTGTTGTACGTCCCCTACACTGTTGTACGTCCCCTACACTGTTGTACGTCCCCTACACTGTTGTACGTCCCCTACACTGTTGTACGTCCCCTACACTGTTGTGCCTGTTGTACGTCCCCTACACTGTTGTACGTCCCCTACACTGTTGTACGTCCCCTACACTGTTGTACGTCCCCTACACTGTTGTACGTCCCCTACACTGTTGTACGTCCCCTACACTGTTGTACGTCCCCTACACTGTTGTACGTCCCCCTACACTGTTGTACGTCCCCTACACTGTTGTACGTCCCCTACACTGTTGTACGTCCCCTACACTGTTGTACGTCCCCTACACTGTTGTACGTCCCCGACACTGTTGCGTCAGACCACACTCCAACCACATGCTGTTGTACGTCCCCTACACTGTTGCGTCAGACCACACTCCAACCACATGCTGTTGTACGTCCCCTACACTGTTGCGTCAGACCACACTCCAACCACATGCTGTTGTACGTCCCCTACACTGTTGCGTCAGACCACACTCCAACCACATGCTGTTGTACGTCCCCTACACTGTTGTACGTCCCCTACACTGTTGCGTCAGACCACACTCCAACCACATGCTGTTGTACGTCCCCTACACTGTTGCGTCAGACCACACTCCAACCACATGCTGTTGTACGTCCCCTACACTGTTGCGTCAGACCACACTCCAACCACATGCTGTTGTACGTCCCCTACACTGTTGCGTCAGACCACACTCCAACCACATGCTGTTGTACGTCCCCTACACTGTTGCGTCAGACCACACTCCAACCACATGCTGTTGTACGTCCCCGACACTGTTGCGTCAGACCACACTCCAACCACATGCTCTTGTACGCCCCCGACACTGTTGCGTCAGACCACACTCCAACCACATGCTCTTGTACGCCCCCGACACTGTTGCGTCAGACCACACTCCAAACCACTTCTTACTCGGGCGACTCAAGGCACTAAACAGCTAGCCACAGAGTCAGTGCCAGTCAGCCATGCCGATGAACTGGCTCATGACATTGTGTCAAGCAAAAGCAAAATTTAAGTTAGAAGATGCTTTGGCATTTCGTAGTTGACTGATTGATCTGGCTTTATACGGGGCATGGAGTTCCAGTATAACGCATTGGAAATCTTGAATTATAAGTTTTCAGAAATAAAATAATAATAATAAAACGCTAGTGCACATTTCGTAATGGAAAGACGCAATTTGTTATACTGTCAAACGTTTGATAGTGTTGCAAAAGACCATTCCTGCAGCAAACAATCGTCAAGAATCTTGGAAGAAAGAGGGCAAATGTTTTGGACAGTGTTCACACTGTCACCGACGTGGGCCCTCGCTCTCGCACACCAACGCGATATTTACAATTGTAATTTACATAGTTATAGGCTAGCCTGTCATTAA
Organism: Ridgeia piscesae; assembly: GCA_025642075.2. Classification (NCBI taxonomy): domain Eukaryota; kingdom Metazoa; phylum Annelida; class Polychaeta; order Sabellida; family Siboglinidae; genus Ridgeia; species Ridgeia piscesae. The sequence goes on along the minus strand of JAODUO010000321.1, from coordinate 13,907 downwards.
ATGGAGCACGTGTTATCTGCGTTCAAACGCTGATATATTATGATATCACGTATACCTGATTCTGCAGTAACAGTTTTAACAGCAAGAAGTACTTTTCATGACGGACAGTTATAATGTCAAGCCTCCACTGTATACCTGTCAAAACGTAGTCAAAGTCATGAATTCCACTTTGAACACTTTGCTTTAGTCTCAGTGCAATTATGCCAAAAAAATATTAATAGAAAGTGTCAATGAGTAAATCAATTGTCAATATTGAATATGAAAAGCGTGGTTTTTTGTCCGAGCTCATAATAATGTTTTCAAATTTAAACTGGCTTACCCGGAAATTATGTAATATGTAGAATTTCAATTTCTTGTAATATATAATAATCGTTTATAAATAAATGTGCCAAAATAGGGCAAACGGCCCCTCAGATTTTACATAGGAGCAGACTGACACCATGATTAAAGCATTTCATATAACATTGAGCTCTCTCTCTTTGTTCACTGTTGCAATGTGAAAAAAGTAACACTAAAAACTCACGCACCATAAGAGCCTTGAAAAGTCTTCATCATGTCACTCCTGTCCAAAATTGGTCTTCTAAAACCACAGGCACCTCGGTAGCACCCAGTAACTTTTTTTGGGGGGCCAGTAACTTTTCAAATCAACTGCCCCCCCCCCCCGTTCCTGTGGATACAAAGGTTTAATGTCAAGGCCTGTTCTCCATCTGAAACAGTGAGTGTTGAGACACTCATCTACACAGGCTGTAAATGAGGGTCTTTTTGTTAAGATCCAAGTACATAGCTGATGCCTTTGGTCTGTTCGATGTAACTTGTAAGCTGAAATGCAAACAATATATGTTTTATGTAAATATCATCTTCGGTAGTAGTGAGTTTTAGCAAGAATTTTAATAGAAGTTTTGTAAAAGCATGGAAACGGCATGAAATTTATGAACCCTGGTTGATTCGTGTGTTTCGATTAACTAGCATCAAATAGTAATCAGTAGTTTCGATGAATGAAACTGTTTACTTATTTAAGATCCCCTGGCAAATGTTATAACTTCTAACTGTACAAATCTCTGCGCATGCTGAGATACTGACAGATTATTTTTATAATGGATGAAAATACATTTGATTGTTGTTTTAGGATCTCATTGTGTTGCGGGATGCCTTTGACATCATCATCCCAAAGATAGGCTGGATGTCCATAATAATAATAAACTAATAATAGCTGCTGTGTGTGGAAATTATTCCAGTTTTATGACAGTAGACCTCTGGTCAGTGTTCACATGGCCTCACTCAAACACACTCTCACACACATACACCAGAGCTACAAATGTGTCAAAAATAGTTTGACGCAACAATTTACTAGTCCATGAACAAATCAATTCAAAACCTACTTATCTGTAACTGCAAGTAAATTTGTTTCTGTCAATTTAACCATTTCCATACAGGATGCCCCTTTAACTGCATCACCGCTTGTGACATTTCGGAACAGTAGGCCACTATTGAAAATTTGGCAAGCTTTGCCATTCATAGCATTTTAACTCATAAGTATACACTCAGCGTAGCCACTTGTTGTATACGATGGCCAGGCTGATGTAATTCTGTATTTAATAGTCCCTGTAGTTTATATTCGCTCGCTAATAATTTATGCAAAAGGAGCAACACACGTCAGGAGTTGATTGAATTGGGCCAAGTGCATGACATTTTTTATTAACAACAACCACAGCCAGCAAAAACTACCCCAAACTGAATGACTAGTAGCTACTGTGCATAATTCACCCTATGTCTGGTGGTCATTCCGCCATCACAATAAAAACATAAGTACATCATCTTATATCCTTAGAAAACAATACGGTTGTTACCGTGACATTTATGTGGTACAATCAAAAGTACATAAACATTTCTAGTAAAACAGTTTTTCGTGTGACTACCGTGAAGTCAAGCAAGTGAAGACATGTATGAGAGGGAGGGAGGGTGGGAAAGTCCCCGCCTGTTCAGATTATGTCCCTCATTCTCGCGGACACATTGTAAAGGGCACCCCGTTTGGGTCGCGTGCGCGGGGGGCATCTTCACGGTTGATAGGAAATGTTGCAGATATGTCTCGTTTGTGCGCTCGCCAGAAACAGTATTATACCCCTGATTCAAGGTGAATGAGAAACGCTCGTTCCAAGGTTCGGCTTCGAATTTATTTCATTGTGAAGAGAGCTCATCGTCATATATACGACTAGGTAGACAGAGCATTGCGTTAGCAATACATTTTACAATATGACATCAAGGCTTTGAGATCCCTACTTCGGGACTCCTACAAAACCCCTACATGTTTACATGTTTAAAGTTCGCCGCACAATTTAGAATTCCATAATGAAAATATGAACATGAGTCTCATATTAGTAAAGTAATTTATACGCCAAAATGGTAGACCGCAATCATCTTAGTACGCATTCGATCTCCCCCTCTCTGCTAAAAACTTCCCCTTTTCTAATGCCTAATCTATCCCAGATCACCCTGCTTCCTTCTCACTGCACATGCGTAGCCTTTTACCGCTTGTAACGATAATTCACGTATTGTCCTTTAAATGGTTATCAGTTATCCCAGATCACTATGCTTCCCTCACATCCGTAGCTAACTGCCCATGCGTAACCGTGACTGTTTACAAACGTCGGTCCTACGTATCGTCCTCCAGGGTGGTTCAGACTACCCCTAACCCGCACCTGAGCAATTCATCATATACAAGGTTCAACGGACTGGTACCGGCAGTCGCTATTCTTCTCCTTCGTATAAACAATTATGTATGTGTAAACGGACGTTAGCCCTTTCCCTGTGATTATATAAATTGTCTGAGTAGCGTGTTTCTACATGTCTCAAATCGTTGCCAATACACTCTGATAATATACCTAAATATTATGCATAGAGCAAAATGCACAAAACCTCCAGGTGATTAGTTGGCAATATAATAGCCAAGGTACGCATGTCTTCAAATAGTTCACGTGTCGGTTAACGGAGTTGTGCATATCGCATGAATTTACAAAAGTAGTAGCACTACACATGCCTCCAAATGTTCACATGTCGGTTAACAATATTCATGCGCATGAAGTTACCAAATCAGTACTACTACACATGCCTCCAAATATACACATGTCGGTTAACATACACACTCGCATCACAGTAATCGTGAAAATCATTACTGGGCACTAGAATAGCAATAGTACACATGCCTCCACAATTTTGCATTTCGGTTAACATACAGCTGTACACATTCGCAATGCAATAAGCCACAAAAGCATTACTGGGTGATAGAACGCATAATACTACACATGCCTCCAAAATGTTACATGTTGGTTAAATTGAGAATGAAAGTTATAATAACAAGCATGGAATCGGATTTCAAACCCTGCACACTTACACATTAACATACACATGTTTTAATATAAATCTATGATTAATTGTGTTGCTATATTAAATAGTTCTAAACACATTTATTTTATACATAATCAAATTACCTGGTAATATAATTGTGGGTAATATATATTAAAATTATGTGTTGTTGCTATCTTTGGCTTACAGCTTGCCCGTTGTATCGATCATCTCTCCAAGTTTGCTGGAGAACACAAGGGGCTTCCATGTCTTGGATTCACCCACCTACAGTATGTCAGTTTATATATACCATAGACACACTAACCCATGAATAAAGTGTACCTTTATTTTGCCATAATTTCAGTGTATCAGAATACAAAAAATTTTTTTTTTGAAAACTGAACAGTACAATAAAACAGATGATTGATTTCGTTATCTGTTTTATCTAAGTAATGTCACATGTGTGATAATTTGCTACAGGTTTGGACTCTACTGTCTGATAATTTTTTGCAGTATGAACAATATTTAATAGGATTATATTTTGGTTTGTAATATTACCAGTGTCATTTGTGTATACATGTCAGTTTGCTGAATGGTTGAGTTGACCCACCAATCCAAAGAATTCAATATATTTAGAAAATGGGTTTAAAGTTATGCACAACCATAGTAATGATGAATGATCATTATGAATATTGCAGCTCAAAAACGTTTTGTCAGCATACTAATTCTAAATTGAATTCAAAAATGCAAAACGGTCGATTATTTCACTCTTGTATTTGGATTGATAGGTTGTTAGATACATTATATTTATATATTACGATATGTAATCTATGCAGATGTAAACAACAGTTTCATTAGTTGCTATTGATTTTGTGTCTCAGACCAGCTCAGTTGACTACAGTTGGCAAGGGAGCCTGCCTGTGGATTCAAGATCTCCTGATGGATATGTGATGACCTTCGCTTCCGTGGGGTCAAGGGCACGCCAGGAACTCAAGTGAGCTTCCTCGAATTGTTTGACGGAAACCACGAAAAGGTGAGATGAGTAGTGTGATTGGTAAGATGCTCTCGCATGGAGACATACTGACTGTTTAAGCAGGATGCTACATTATAACTGATTTGTTACATTTAAAAAGTAAAAAGTAAAGGCAAGTAAAGTATCCAGTCCTCAGGACCGTTCGAAGCACTTTACACTTAATTCCCTGACAGACCTGCTCACTCAGACACCATCTCGGCTTCTCTGGGAAAACATCCAGCCTTAAAGGGACCCAAAAGGGAAAAGTTACATGCTATGCACGTGAAAGAGTTAATAAAAACAAACTATTTTGAACGGTAATCACATTTTTAACGTCAGTGGTTTATTAATAAAAAAAAATTGAACACCTTTTCCATCAAAGTTCGTAAGTCGCGCCATTTTGACTGATGTGTGACGTCGGCAAATGCCTGGCTCATTGAGAGGCAGAGCGGGCAACTCTGTATTTAAAATTCCGTTAAAATAATCGCCAGGTGGCGCGTCGCGATGCTTACATCCGCTTCGTGTACCCGGCGTGTGAAGCGAACATGATTTTCGTTCAGAAATAGCTGAATTTCGGTTGCAACGATAAGGGCCAACATTTTCAAGATAGAACTGAACGCGCTGGTAAACAAGACCCGCCGGAAGCCGAAATGCAGAGGCGAGTAACAAGCCGAGGCGACATTGACAAGTGGTCGAAACTCGCTGAAACTTCGAAACACTGACAGGTATTTTGATGGCCTCGCATTCGATCCCGGGATTCGGCGAGTTTCTTCTTAGTCACAGCCATGCCATGTATTATTCTCCAAATCAGTGGTGTAGTGTCGGATATGTTATACACAACGTGAGGTTTCCCAATTTGAAACAAATATCATATGGGGTCATGGCTCTGCGATTTATGTCAGCGTGACACCCACACAGAGTGACAGGCTCGGTCCTTCGCCCTAGCTTAAAACTGTTTTCAGGAATCAATTTCCAAATTGTCCACAACTGTGACAAAAATGCAGATTAATTGTTGTTTTTCAAATACTGGACATTATTATATTAACAGTAGCGACTGTGGCATACTTTTGTATTATTGATATAGCATGACATGTGCGGCTATGAAACAGATGTGTGTCAATCATAGATATAAATAGAACACACCAGTAGATCGAACTATAGCCATTAGGGGAAAGATTAATTATCTAACTATGTGGTGTCAATATTATTGTTCTTTTAATAGGCGTGGTATATTTAAAGGGAAAGTTTGGAGCATAATTCTGGAGGGCTAAATAAAAAAGAAAATCACCACCTATGTTCTTTATGAAATCGACTTCATGCTGAATAATAGTTGTTTTTAGCTGAAATATATGTACAGTGGAATGTCTCTATTAAATATAACAATTTGAACTTGGTAAAAGTAACACAACTAGCAGAACAAATATTCTAAACTATAACATATGTGGATATATTTATGTTATTCTGCGGTGATCTTAATTGCAATGTAACTTTGTTGTCAAGGTAACCATAATAGTGGCGAGGTAACCATAATAGTAGCCGTCAGGTTCCACATTGTGCTACTAATATTTCTAATTCATGAAAAACTAATTTAAACATCTGGTTCTGTTTCAGATGTGCCATGATATATTACAAATGGCCATGGATTTTATATTCTGTGTTTGGAGCAGACAGTGCTTCCAAATGTAACCGGTTAGACAACTTTCACATGTATCTGCCAACAAAAATGTAAGTATATGTTCATGTATTATAAACAGTGAAATGTGTTGCTCACAATTTATTGACAATGAAAATAACATTAGAGCAACCAGAACACCAAGCAAACTAACAGGGTACAACATTTATATAATACAAATGATATTTCATACAATGAAAACACCACACATTATTCTATAGTAGAAATATACCCAACAATTAATGTTTAACAGTAACTGATTTAGGATCATTCTAGAATTTTTTCGAGTAGCATGCCCAGTTGTCCACTATGTCAGAACTAAAAACGTTCCAATGATTTTATAAAAACACAACATGTATTCTACAATGATAATGGATTGAGTTACCTCCATTTTCATATGTCACCTGTCAACACAGTTCTTATATAGTGCGTATCCAATCCTCAAACATGGGGGCAAATACATTTGTATTTGAAAATATTTAAATATTTTTTAAGTATCTGTAATTGATGTTTAGGAATAAAAAGTATTTGGATCCCTCAAGAGTATTTGTATTTAAATAAATGTCAATGTATTTGCCCCAATGTCTGCTTAGCATTGTCCTTGTCAAAGTGGTTTATACTTTATTTCCTGGCAGACCTACTTAATTAAACACCATCTCATGACTGTGGGAAGCATCCAGCCAAGCTGTAATTAATTAATCAAGACGGGTTGTGTACAAATATCCACCATCGTCTATAGCCAGTTACTTGTTTACACAGCTGAGTGAATTGGAGCAATGACGGGTGAACAGACTTGGCCAAGGTTCGACACAGCACCACATGGTTTCGTTCTCGTAGTTGAGAGTCTGAAGCCGAGTCCAAAGCTTTAAACCACTGCCCCACTGTACATAGTTGATATATTTATTTAGGCCTTATTTTATTTCAGGTGTCCAAGTCGGCCATATACAGAGAGTTTTACCTGGTGGATCCATGGCAGGCTTGGTCGAAGGGTACAGAGAGTCATACCAGTGTATACCAGCCATAAGATGAAACTTCCGTGCTCTCAGCGGAGAACAAGATATGGGATAACACTCAGCACTTGTTGACTGCTGCCCTTACAAATTATCAGTTGATTTGTAAATAAGCAGTTGGATTGATTATGAACAAATCAACTGACTCTTGACACAAGCAGATCTTGTTTCATTAGCTTGGGCATATCTGTCCCAAGGACTGCAATTCCGACATGGACAGTCATTGTGGGCAGCGGCCAGGCCAGAGTTCTGACAAAGATGTAATTCACCATTCTCTCTTTCTGTCTGCCATGGGCTGGTGGATCTGCAGGTAAACATACAGCTGTAGTGTCTTCTGCAGCTCCAATTGCTTGCGTCCTGAACAGAAAACAGCCATGTTGTCAGGGTTCGCTAGGACTTGGCCGGACGTTCTTGCTAGAGCCATGGTTCCATCCCTATAAATAAACAGGACATGCCGTAGTGCTAAATATTGACTGTTTGAATTTACTATGTTTTTATATGAAAAAGATCATTCAATCTGGCCCAAAAAAGCAGCCCTATATGTTACAGTGTAATAGTGAACAGTGCCTTACTTTGGTGCAGTGTGTTGAAAATGGCAATATCAACAACCAGGACAGGATTAGGCTAGATACATTTATCAAGAAAGCAAATGGGACTGTAAGGATGGAACGGGTCATGGATAGAGTACAGAAGTTTTCTGGCAGATGACATACACTCACTAAGATCTTAATTTGACAGCTGACAGATACTGAGTTGCCTTTATTATTGCACAGATAGATAAATGGTGATGCTGCTCCAGCTGCTGTCTTCATTGAATAGAGATGTGTGTATGTTTGTGTGGTGATACATATTACATAAACTAAGGTTTGATAACTGGGTTACATGATCACTTAGTGTTTATGCACAGAGTTGACAGTGCTCAGTCATGCAATTTCCTAATGTTGGTAAATGTGGTATTGAATACATAATTGGTAAAATAATACTGCGTCCCTTTCAAACATTTCACTCCAGTCCAGAGATGATATCGTACTGTAAAGCTTATCGAGTACGAGTAATTGTTCGTTCGAGTACGAAAGGGAAAATAATGTACTCGAGTACATTACCAAAGTAATCGTACTCACGATTACTTTTCACGATTACATTTTTTTCATATGAACAGTTGCAAGCAAATAATATTTGCTTGTCTAATATATTATATTAGACAGATAAAAATGGCAATATTAGAAGTAATCTAATAAATGTAATAATAATTAAGGTATTCATTTTCTATTACTGTTGAGCATTTCAGTTAAATAAATATTCAGTCAGATTTCTCTAATTAATACCTTCTCTTCCCAGAGAAGCAACATCTCCTCACCCTCCTGCTTAGTACAAAGTACAAGTTATATTGTGACAGTCCCTGAGAAGCACTGCAGGAGATAAGCATCCCCTAACATCTTGCTTTGTAATTTTAGAAGCCAGGCTACAGCCCCACCTGTACTGTTTGCTCTGTCAGTATGGTGTGAATGACTGGTCATATTTCCTACATCCAGAATCCTGACTGGGTCTGGGCGGTTAGCTGCTAAATCCCTGTCTATTATGTTTAATTAAGTGCAAACTGTAAACCTGTCTAAATCCACAACCATTCTGTGTTTGTCCCATCCAGACATGGGGTCAAATACATTGAAATGTATTTAAATACAAATATTCTTGAGGGATTACAAATACTTTTTAAATATAAATGTATTTAAATATGAATACATTGAAAAGTATTTCAAATACTTGTTCATATATTTTTCAAATACTTTTCATTTTGTATTACTATGTAGGTAAAAGAAAAGCAACACATATTGAGACATCTAGTTTATAGGCATAATTACTGTTTTGCTCATATGATGACAGGCACACCAGTGCTAGAGAGTATTGTTATTGTAACTGCATCACAGTGACAACTGATGAAAGAGGTAAAGGCCAAAATATATTGTTTGTTTTGTTAGCCAGGAGGTCCATAATAATATGAAAGCCTATGTTACCCTCAGAAGAGACACTGTTAATCATTGCTACCATGTTGTGAGGAAGGCTCAACTTCAAAGTCAGCCAGGAAACCAGAATAACCTGGTGCCAAATTGAACCCTGACTAAAGAACAAAAGGGGATATTGACCTATGGTCACTGTTAGGTCCATCCTCTGGCTCTGAGCAAACACAAGTTGTGGTCACTGCAGGGCCAGGGGAAGCCTGCTGTTAAGTGTCTTCATCAGTAATTAGCATTGTTGGGTGAAGTTGCAGTGCATTAAGGTAATCAGTTTGGCAGGCATTACATGTGACAGTGAAAAGAAATGTTGATACTGACAATGTATTTCAAAAAAATATTTGAACAAGTCAAATATTTTAGGAAAGTATTTAAATACAAATACTTTTAATTCTTAAACATCAAATACAAATACTTTAAAAAGTATTTAAATACTTTCAAATACAAATGTATTTGACCCCATGTTGGCCCATCTGATATACTACTCTTTTGAATATGCCCCCCTGGTTTTGAAGTGTTGTTATTGTAATGTATTTGATCATGTGTATTTGAAATTTTTAAATGCCTCCTATGTGTATTTGATTCAGAAACCATAAATTAAATTATTAATCCAGCATTAAATGATTCATCCAATACCTGAGAAAGTCGTCTAATTATTAATAACAATAACATCTGGATAGTGGATAGCAGTAATTAGTTAGAACATTAGTGACACAACAACAGAACAAGAATGACACCTAGGGATTCCATGAAAGTCGCCTTTAAGTTAGAAACAGGATATTCATTAAAGTAATCATGAAAGTAATCATGATTACATTGTAAAGTTCTCGTACTCGAGTATATTGTAAAGTAATCGTACTCGTACTCGAGTACATTTGTTTTCTGAGTACTCGTACTCATGCATGTTCAAAGTAATCGTACTCGTACTCGAGTACATTTGTAGTGTACTCACTCCATCTCTGGTATATTGTTAACTGGCAAAATGTCATATTGAGACATCACGCTAATGTGCATGATGGATCATCTGACTTACTTGCTAAACCATTGGATTTTTTTAAAAATTACATTAGTGATTTGCACGACACAATGGTTGAGGGTAGAGAATTCCACTCATTGTGGTGGAGAAGAAACTGGTTCTAAATGTTTACCGAGTGTTTACCCGAAGATCTAGTGTTGTATTGGATAGAGTGATCTTGTGGGATATCTACAAGTCCACGTTCCATCTAGTATATTATGCTAGTCTGTTAATATTTCTTTCTGTTTGCTCAGTGTGTCCCCAATATTTCAAGAAACTACCAATAAAGGCAATAATATTGCAAATTTGCAAAGTTATTTTTTTACAGTACATAAGTTATGTCTCATCATAGCTAATTATTCATCCTTTACTCATCAATTACTGTAAGCCTGTAACATGTGCTAGTATCAATGTTGTAAGAGTATCTGAATTGATACAGCACACAGAATTTGTAATTTGTTCTCTCACTGAACAAATAATATGAATGATTGAAAACAACATTCGCAATGCTATTTTTTAATGTTTGAATAATATGTTTACTGAAAAATATAGCAGTCATGTTGGCACTTTCAGAGCGGTCAACCTGAAAATAGGAACTGCATGCGTAGCTACGAAACTCGAAAGGCAGTAATTTTGAAGTTATTTAGCGAGTGATATCAAAGTGCCTATATTATCGTTCATGCGGATTGACTATGACGTCTATGATCTGGCTTGCATTCAGCTGTTTTTTGGTGTTATTGACATGTAGCTTAACCTTATTTTTATGCCTCTGTTCATGCAAACGTGATATAAACCATTCAAAGTAGGATAAAATAAAACAAATAATCATGAATAACAATATCGGACGGCCTAACTCGCTTGGACCTAGTTTGCGGCTCCATGATCCCGTGTACATACCTTCTAGAACGTTAACTGTGGTGGACGTTTACGAACAATATCAGTATGTACATAAGTCATCTCGACAGACATCGCAATGTGTCTAATGGTACAAGATTCAAATAATTTAGATACAGAAGACTTAATAATATTTACTAACCTTCTTGCGCGCTTTGATGACTTGGCTACGGCGACGGGAAAGGGTTCGACCGGTAACCCGTTTCGACGACTATCGTTGGTGATTAAATATCGCGCTAATATCGTTTGCACAGCTCCATACTTAAAACTCGACGTCGCCGACGTTTCTGCGGATCTTGACCCAGTATATACGGTGAGAAACATCCTATTCGAAGCAACGTTCTTCGAACGGATGTCCTTCTTCGAAGTTCGCGTATCTTACAACATTGTGTTTACAACGGCGATAGCATTGACGCACGCAATCGGACACGTGACTTTAAGGCCGGTTCTGCGTGCTGAGTGGTCAGACCACGGTCAGACAACAGGAAGAGGCGCATCATGGACGCCTCTATGAAGCCGACGATTTCAGTAAAATTATCCACTTTGGAATAATTTTACTAATAAACCACTGACGTTAAAAATGTGATTACCGTTCAAAATAGTTTGTTTTTATTAACTCTTTCACGTGCATAGCATGTAACTTTTCCCTTTTGGGTCCCTTTAACTTAAGTGACAACATCTGCTGGGAAAGTGTTTAATGAACTGTACATATTTTATCACATCTGTACATAAACTGCCAGTTGAGATAGTGTATCTACCATGTGTTGCACATTGCTATAGAGAAGTATGTAGCAGTGTTTGTTTTTCAGGCAAATGTCATCCCACTAAATTGTCCTCTGATGCATAGTAATAACTTAACTGAAATACATCTACTGTTTTTCATAGGTGGATCAACTAGACAGCTTGCTCACCGAAATTGCTGGATTAAAAAAGTAAGGTTTTGTGAGTTTTTAGTCCTTTGGGCCATAGTCCCAATGGACTTATGACATCACTTTGTGTCCACAGTGCGCCATTAACTTCCATATATGATTGAATGTTTCTAAGGGCCTTCTTAAATGTTTCTTATCCACATGTGTGCCTAATGCCACACACTGAAGGCAGGTGCCCTGTGTGGAAAACAATTGGTATTCATTTTCATCTGTGGCAGGCTCCTTCTGCAGGTTTTAATTATGCTGTATCTGCAAATGGGTTTATTTTCTGTAAATGCAAATTGACTTTATGTTGATACTTATTTAGTTGTCTTTAAAATGGTGTGACTGTGTAACTTGTAGGTGACAACAATATTCTGAACAACTAAGGAATGAAATGTTATACACTTTATTGATATTTACTGCATTCTGATCACTAGGCCTGCTGGCTGAGTGGAGTGGAAATAGATAACCCAATCTTGATTAAAAACCACCAATGACCAGTCATATCACTGCATTCATAAAATTTGGCTGTATTTCCTATGGATAACCAGAGAAAATGCCAATTAGGCTAGGCATGATTCACCAAATCACATTTTAGTAATAATTATAAATTCACTATATAGTCCAAAGGACTTCTTGGACTTTTTTAGTGTGTGTTTTTTTAGTAGCTGGGTCATACAGGATTTGGTCATGTTGCTGAACTCATTACGTAGACAGTATGAACATATCGGATCAACAATCCCAGCTCTTGATTTTACGACTTTAATAACAAGCAAATAAACGTCCAACCTCCAGTGGAGACGTAACATAAAGTATATAATAAATAAATTATGTAGACCTGGGCTTGAATATGCATTGTTAAAATACCCTATCAGGTAGTTGTTTTAGATACCATATATGAATACTTATGAAGCAGTTGTAACCAAAGCTATATAATAATATAAAAACTTGTGATTGACATTAGCAGTCTGCTTCCACCAGGAGGAGCTACTGTGCAATGTCTTGCGACTTATCAAGCTGTGGCCAAGGGATGGCAAAGTTGGTGCAAAAAGACACCAGACAATTGCATTGCCTTTGTAAAACAGTTAAATAGTAAATATTTTATCAGAGTTATTGCGAAACCATGTTATGTAGTATAAAATATATATTTATTAAATCTCTTACTGTTGACCTTTATCTGTTTAATTTGAATGTTTGGGAAATTATTATTATCATTATGCATATACTACTTTTGGAGGGGAATTTTATGTAACTTCAGAGGTAACGGTGATAAACATGTCACGCGATTTGCCTGAATCCAATGTGTGCATTCACAAATGTTTTGAATATGCTGAACAACATTTTCCTAACAAGATAACAACCACAACTTATTTGAAAATGTATATTTCAATAAACATTCAAATTTATACAATAATTATTTATACTATATAGTTGCTTTATGATAAAATGGTAACATTTTGGATGTGTACTATAACTTCCAGTTTGATGTGTTCCTTCCTGTTCTCCTATAGCTGCTTCATATTTGTGTACATAATAATTATGTCAGTATGTTTTTCTTAAAGTTAGTCAACAATAAAGACAGACAAACTACAACTATCCATGAAGACAAACTACAACGATACATACCCATATGCATGGAATTGCAAGAGTTTGTTGTGGGTAACTGCATCAAGGTTATCAGCCAATATGTGTCAGGTGTTTTGGCAACTTCTTAGTGGCACATCTGAATACGGTGAGAAAGTCTTTGGGACTGTATCTGCTTAGTGCACTGAAGACGACCCAGCTAAGTCTCCTCCCTGACGCACAAGAAAGGGTAGAGTAAGCATAAGTGACACGTCTTGCAGCAAAGAGCGAGTGGTGTTAACTAAGATGCTGCACTTGTGTATTTTAATGTGTCACCTTTGGAGTGTTGTAAGTGTATCTCCTCCAAGGTGCCAAGATCCTGTTGCCCTTTTCTGTGGTCTGATTTACTTTTGTTTTTATAGATTTATTCTTCAATATGAGGTACTTGACTGCTAACCTCCAGTAACAGATGCCCTTGAGTT
>JAODUO010000320.1:587500-612123 GCA_025642075.2 Ridgeia piscesae | reverse complement strand
GTGGAATAAAAACTATGTGATCTATAAAAAAAGCATGTCAATATTATTTGACCATGACCTAATAGCTGACTTTCAATGCATATTTGACCTATTTTTAAGATTTACACCATAAATTTGGTGTAATTAATTAAAAATTGTAGGTTCACGACTGAGTGTCGGCGGATGTTTATCTACAATATCTATGTTATAAAACTGTTTCTCTGATGGTCCGTCCGTCTCTATCGGTAATCTTTATTTGTTGAAAATAGCAATCTGTGGCCTATAGAATATATTATTATTAAAAATAGTGGTCTGTACCTCATATAGTCTGCAAATGTTTAAAGTAATGCCTATGCCCTGTTGTGCCGACTATTGTAAATAGTGGCCCATGCTAAAAATATCGGCATGTACCCCATAGTGGTTTGTGCCCTATAAAACCTACTATTATTAAAAATAGCGGTCTATACCCCATATAGTCTGCAGATGTTGAAAATAGAGGTCTGTGCCCTTTAGAAGCAACTGTTGTTAACCCAGTGGTGCAGTAGCAGTTGTTGAGAATAGCAGTCTGTACCCTGTAGAACCTGCTGGCGAGTGTGGACGAGAGACAGCCGGTGCACCAGGTGAAGGACTGCCTCACCCAGCTCCTCACCCTCGCCCTCCAGGGCGACAACATGTGCCTCCTCATCACCAGGGTAAGCGTTACTTAATGGTGCCTCCTTTGTACGATTTAAAGGCGCCTCTCCAGTATGATTTTTTTCACACATTTCATTTCAGTTAATTTAAAGGCGTCTTGTTGATATGATTTAAAGGGTCTATTTTAATCTCTCGCTTACTCACAGTATGGTTCCTATGACCTGGAAATTGTCTTGTATTGTCCCAGTGCCAAAAAAGCAGTCGTTGAAACCTATGAATGGTCTGTGTCCTGTAGCTCTAACCTCCTGCGTAATGAAAGCATTTGACAGAGTTTTATTTGTGCACCTCCAACAGCAAGCAGCCGCTTTTATGGGTTCTTTTCAGTTTGCCTACCGAAAGAACGGAAGTGTTGATGAGGCTATTTTACATTTACTCCCATTTGGGAAAACCTGGCACACGCATCCGCCTAATGTTTTACCATTTCTCCAGTGTTTTAATACAATTCAGCCTCATCTGCTTTCAGAGAAACTTTTAAACATGAATATCCATGCATCCACTATAACGTGGATTTAAATTATCTTATAAACCATCAAATGTCAAAGTGCATCAGGACACAAATGTTGCAGTAACCAGCAAAACAAAGTTTTATATCAAATGTCAAACAAACCAACACAAGAACTTCGGCGATCAAAGGGTTAACACAAAGATGGGTAGAACTAGAAACGACATTTAATGAATGGATGAGGCTGTATGAGAGTGATTCTAATTGTTTTTATTTATACCTTTGTGTGATTTAAAGTTTTAGCAATGTTTTATAATGTTTATGTCTGTGTTTTGGTGTGATTTTATTTCATTTTATTTTTTGTGTGGTATTTTGCCTTTGCATGTTTACACAAGTACATAAGCAGAACTGAGACCTCCCTGCGGGATCAACAAAATGTTCTTCTTCTTCATATTATTATTGGGTATAATGTTTTCGCTCATCACATTTAAAATTTATTTAAAGGCACCTCCCAAGAACTTTTTTTCACTCAACTCATTTTAAATTAATTTTGCAAACAAGCTAAACTCTGTTATGTCCATTGTAATGTGCTGGTTAGTTTGTGCAATATTCAGAAAACAAAAACAGGTTTCTTGAGACGCAAATTTACTAAATAACACGAACCAAGAAACCCTATTGCTACATTCAGGGTTTTTTCTGTGAGGTTTTGGTAAAATAAGTGGACAGATTATTATCTTATTTAATTCCTGGAAAGGAATTATATCAATTGGTTCTAAAAAATGTAATCGCCATGGTAACGACATGATATGATTATACATGCATCTCTAGGTTGATGTCAGTATTCTGTGTCCTCTTAAAAACAAAATTAAATGGGTTTAATGCTAAATGTCTGCCCTCAATTGGTTGATTTTATCGCAGAATCATACAATATTGTCTAAACTTTAATGTTTAAACTTAAAAACATTTCATTGCTTAACTGTGATTTAATCAATCATAGTATTACTTTAATTTTGATGTAACATCACATGAACCTTAACATGCATTGTAGATACAATACCCAAGATATTCCAGTTTTCGCAAATGCACATATTGTAACAACAAGCTGGGTCATAAACCAGAAATAAATCAGAATTTATTTTCATACTATTGTAGTTTTAATGAGAATTACAAGAGTTATTTATGCTACATCGTTGTTGTTTTGTTGTTGTAGAAGGGTGCGATACCCCACCTGTTTGGGGTGTGTCGAAGAGATACCATGTTGTACGCACACACCCAGTCTCTCCGACTCATTGCTACCCTCTGCTGCATCTCCGAGAGTGTTGTTGAGTTGGACAAGGTGAGTACCACCTGTCTCATGAGTGATATGCATATTGGGGGTGTGGCCTATCTCATGAGTGACATGTTGTAGGTTGGGGGCGTGGCCTGACTCATGAGTGATATGTGTATTGAGGGTGTGGCCTGTCTCGTGAGTGACATGTTGTAGATTGGGGCATGGCTTGTCCCGTGAGTGACATGTTGTAGGTTGGGGGCATGGCCTGTCTCATGAGTGACATGTTGTAGGTTGGGGGCGTGGCCTGTCTCATGAGTGACATGTTGTAGGTTGGGGGTGTGGCCTGTCTCATGAGTGACCTGTATGTTGGGGGCGTGGCCTGTCTCATGAGTGACATGTTGTATGTTGGGGGCGTGTCCTATCTCATGAGTGACATGTTGTAGGTTGGGGGCGTGTCCTATCTCATGAGTGACATGGTGTAGGTTGAGGGCGTGTCCTATCTCATGAGTGACATGATGTAGGTTGGGGGCGTGTCGTATCTAATGAGTGACATGTAAGTTGGGGGCGTGGCCTGTCTCATGGGTGACATGTTGTAGGTTGGGGGCGTGTCCTATATAATGAGTGACATGTTGTAGATTGGGGGCGTGTCCTATCTAATGAGTGACATGTTGTAGGTTGGGGGCGTGGCCTGTCTCAGTGGCCTACTGGGGCGTCAGTGGCTGTCGGAGCAGGTGCGCAGTGAGGCGGCGGGGGTGTTGGCCCAGTTGACGTCCCCGTGTCTCCGGCACCACGAGCTGCTGTCTGGTCTCATGGAACTCACCGACGACCTCACCAGATCTCTCACATGTATGTCACACACACACACACACACACACACACACACACACACACACACACACACACACACACACACACACACACACACACACACACACAGCCAGCTGTTTAAGGTGGGGGAGGCCTAGGAAAAAAACTTTTTCAGAGTTATTCAATGCATTTTTTTAAGCATGGTGGCCATCTTGCAATAATAGTGAAAACGATAAATAACGAGACATTTCAAGTGTTTTCATTGTAAATCAACAATATGGGGCTCAATTGAAGTTATTAGGATCAATACAGAACACATTTTTGATAAAATCGCTTTCAAAGTTTATCAACATTCAGTTCACTTAAATGTCCTTAAAAAAGGATAATATACATCGTACAGCTCATGATCGTGTGTAAAGGAAAAATTGTCACAAAATACAGATGAAATGCAAAATGTAACCTGTTGTCATCAATATCACTTATTTAACATTCTAATTGCCATGGGTCAAAACTGCTGCTGTAGTGAGCCGTTTTGCATTTTATACAACAATCTCTCCTTTGAGACAGAAGAACATGAAAATATGTAAAGAGCGGAACAAAGTACATAAAGAAAGACTAAGACACGAGAGATATCACAGAAGACACGTTTTATGACATGAATCAGTTTATTTCAGCTGTACTATGCACGTGAACGGGAAGTTGAATAATCTTTCTACAAGGAAATGCTGACACGTCAAAAAATACTTTAATGTAAAAGTCCAAAAAAAATTCCGACCAATCACTTCCCGTTCCGTTAACTATATTTAAACGAGGACAGGCAAAAGTTGCCATAGGAGCCCGGAACTGCCAAAACTTTAAAGTGGAAAAGCAATCTCAAACAATGTGTTTTTAGTTTTTTTACGAAAGGTGGTTATAATTTCAGTTGAGGCACAGCTGAGGTGGCAGCACTTTTCAGCCCCTCAACTCTGCCTGGGCAATTAATGGGCTACCGATGTAACCACCAGGGTGGCCTTACTCCAGATCAGGGTAGAGACGCTGATTGGTTCTCAGGCTTAAGTTATGAAATAAAAATTAAAATAACGATATACTTTTAAAAGATAATGATATCCTATAAAAAGTATTCAACATTTAACTTATAATAACACGAAACTAAATAAAAATTGCAGTTGTTTATAAAATAGGAATTACGGCTCGATTAAACAGCATCCATGAGGTGGCAGAATTGTTTGCCCCACACGGATAATATTCAAAAGCCAGCAAAGTCACGAGGCTGTTTTCCCGACAGTCGGTTAAGTGAGACTACCAGGTTCCGTGTGGCCATTAGGGTTGATTATATGGACAGGTAAAGGAATTTACAAACTTGTCAACTAGAGTACTTTGACCTAGCCTTGCCCTGCATGTGTCCAGTTTTAAATGCATATCCATTTTGTGCTCCCAGGTTTGTGTATTGAAGCGAGTCGGCCAGAAGTGTTCCTCGTTGCGTGTGCTGTTCTCGCCAATCTGACGTACCTCGACAGTGTCACCTGTGACTACCTCCTGATGTACCATACCGCACAGAGTCTCATAGAACATTGCCTACTCGACACATGCCACTCCATTTACGCCAAGGACCAGGTGGGTGGGTGTGTCTGTGGGTGGGAGGGTGTGTCTGTGGGTGGGAGGGTGTGTCTGTGGGTGGGAGGGTGTGTCTGTGGGTCGGAGGGTGTGTCTGTGGGTGGGAGGGTGTGTCTGTGGGTGGAGGGTGTGTCTGTGGGTGGGAGGGTGTGTCTGTGGGTCGGAGGGTGTGTCTGTGGGTGGAGGGTGTGTCTGTGGGTGGGAGGGTGTGTCTGTGGGTGGGAGGGTGTGTCTGTGGGTGGGAGGGTGTGTCTGTGGGTGGGAGGGGGGGGGGTGTGTCTGTGGGTCGGAGGGTGTGTCTGTGGGTCGGAGGGTGTGTCTGTGGGTGCGAGGGTGTGTCTCGGTGCAAGGGTGTGTCTGTGGGTGGGAGGATGTGTCTGTGGGTGTGAGGGTGTGTCTGGGTGGGAGGGTGTGTCTGTGGATGGGAGGGTGTGTCTGGGTGGGAAGGTGTGTCTGTGGGTGGGAGGATGGGTCGAAGGGTGTGTCTGTGGGTGGGAGGGTGTGTCTGTGGGTCGAAGGGTGTGTCTGTTGTTGAGAGGACAGACGGACGGACGGACGGACAGACGGACGGACGGACGAGACGACAGACAACAGACAGACAGACAGACAGACAGAGACAGAGACAGAGACAGAGACAGACAGGCAAAGAGCAAGAGATCGAGAGACTGAGTATTATCAGCTGCAGATTCTATTGACTGCATAAGCAAAATAATTATGTTTTATAACCAGCAAGTAGAACTAATTTCAATAATAGCACTAAATCCTAAAAATATCAATTACAGTTAGATTATACACAGAAGTTTCTCGCGTGTGTTCACCTTTGCTTTTCCTTTCATCTCACTCCAGGTCGTCACTGTTCTGGCCAACATGGCCGCCATCGAGTGCT
Organism: Ridgeia piscesae; assembly: GCA_025642075.2. NCBI lineage: Eukaryota > Metazoa > Annelida > Polychaeta > Sabellida > Siboglinidae > Ridgeia > Ridgeia piscesae. The sequence goes on along the minus strand of JAODUO010000320.1, from coordinate 606,432 downwards.
GCTGCTCCGAGATTATAGACAATCACGGCGTAGAACTACTGGTTCAGTTTCTCCACGAAGCTCCACTAGAGGGCACCAGGAAATGCGAGCTTGCCACCGTGGAGCGCGTGCAGCAGAAGGCTGCGATTGCGTTGACTCGACTCTGCAGAGACACCGAAGTTGCACAGAACGTGGTCGACTTAAACGGTAGTTTTTAAGTTATGTAGATTTTCAATGAAAATATTAAATAAAATTTTAGTTGTGATGTCGTTAATATATAATTAATGGTTAAAAGTTGGTAATAGCGAATATGCTATTTGCCCAGTTACAAAAATGAATACTAAATATTGTTGTTATTGTAAGTGAAGCCATTTTTAATACAGGATTTCATTTAAATATTATCAGGATATGTATAAAACTCACCATATAAAGTATATCATATTTGAAACATGCACAAATGCATTAACAAGACCAAACTAACTGTACCTACTATACGTTGTTATACTTGACAAACAAATATTGTGGTTTGATCTACATTTTAAACATTTAGGAAATTAATGTTAATTAAGGAAATTAATGTTAACTAAAAACCAAAATGTGTGAAATGGACAGTTAACAATATATTAAAGAAACAAGTTAAATAAAATTAACTAAAAACATACATAAATTTAAATAAGTAACTAATTAAAGATTATACATTATTTAGGCAAGTGTCAATTGTTTAAAACGACACCAGTGCACCTGTTTTATGACATTTGTTGTGAATAAAAGGTCACTACTGCTCAGGGTCACTTAATGGTATTGTAATGTTTCTACATCATTTCCTCTTGCAGCGGTTGGTCGATTTGTTGAATTGTGTCAACAGCCGACCTTGAGGAGTCAAAGTGACGCCGTCCTTGTCGCATGTCTGGTCAGTACGAACAGCTGTGGTCATTCATGACCAGTACTTAACGCAAGTGTCTGAAAGTCTGTCTGTTCCCCAGTTTTTGACATTTTGTCCTAAATACTACAATAAATATATAGAACATTTATCCCATTGCCAAGTTGCATTTAATAAAACTTTCTTTGCAATTTGAATTGAAAGTTTCGCATTGTAAACAAAATGTTCACTTGGTATTTGTTATTTCTACTTAGTATGGACATTACATTTACCATTACACAGCAAAATTAAAAAAATTTAAAGCACAATTTTGTCATAATTATATGTATATATATATATATATATATATATATATATATATAAATATATACTAATATGTCATGTGATATATATATATATATATACACTATATATATATATATATATATATATATATATATTATTACACATGGACATTTAAAATATTGTTATATATATGTATATGTATATATATATATATATATATATATATATATATATATATATATATATATATAAAAAACAAGATTACTAAAATGGTCCATGTTCTCCCTCTCCTTGTGTTTGTTCCCTCTTTCCCCATCAAGAACCGTGCAATTTATGCAACACTATTTTTTAAGTTTATCTACTTTTAAATAGGCTACATAATTCCTGAGTTTTACTGACTACTAATATCTTGTATCGTGTGTAGGGGGCGCTACGGAAGATCTCCACCTTGTGTGGCCTCCAGGGGGAGCTGGGGTCATCAGACGTCCAGCAGCTCGTCCACGCTCCACTCAAAGATGCTTTCCTCAACTGCTCAGGAGTAGACGAGAGTCCGGTTTGACCAACTGGGACCAATATCAGCAAAGACTAGCATGGTCCTGGTCCTCACAGGAAGCCATGGTCCTCACAGAAAGCTATGGTCCTCACAGAAAGCTATGGTCCTCACAGAAAGCTATGGTCTTGACAGGAAGCTATGGTCCTCACAGGAAGCTATGGTCCCCACAGGAAACTATGGTCCTGACAGGAAGCTATGGTCCCCACAGGAAGTGATGGTCCCCACAAGAAATTATGGTCCTCAGTGGAAGCTGTTGTTCCCATGGGAAGCTATGGTTCCAACAGGAAGCTATAGTCCTCACAGGAAGCTATGGTCCTCACAGGAAGCTATGGTTCCACAGGAAGCTATGGTCCCAACAGGAAGCTATGGTCTTCACAGGAAGCTATTGTTCCCGCATGAAGCTATAATCCCACTCGAAGCTATGGTGGCCATCATGATGTGGCACGTATAGCCAGTAATTGTTTGCTCAAGTAGTGTTTTTAGTACAGATATTGCTTCCAATATGGTAGGAGATTTCCCACATTGTTGTTATTTTCAAACATTTGCCAAATCGGCCACTTTTGTTGCTGTATTTGATATGACGACTTTGTTGATCTGCGTGATTTTGGGATTGATTAAATTCATTTGCTTAGAACGGGGACCATTTCACTAAAGTTGTTAAGAGCTCTTAAACCTGATTTTGTACTTTAAATTCAATTTCGATCCTGAACAATGATCTTGAATACTTGAAAACTGTCAACACCACAAAGCGACAGCTTAATGTTGTCACCGGTGGGTCGTGGAAATAGTGTTCTCAGTAATATCTGCAGGGCTTTTTATATTGTTTAATTTGACAGCAGATTTTGCTTAAAGATGAGTTTTCCTTAAGAGCTGTTTTTGTCTTAGTGAAATGGTCCCCACAATCAATATCTACAAATGGTATGGTGTGGACCCTATGGAAAGTAATGTAATGGTCCGCAGATGATCCCTACATGAAGCTATTATCCAATATGAAACTATGATGATTTTTTATCTTCACGATTTGGGGCTTGACCCAATTATATTACAGTATAATTAAATGAGTTATGGATGTGATGAACTTCATCAAACCTAAAACCTCATAAACAAACGCTTTAATTTCTTCATAGATGGTTATGAGAAGAAAAAAACCAGATCAAAGCTTTTTCATAAGCTGGTGAAAGTTATTTGCTAAATCTCTCTGAATAAAACTCCCACCATGGAATCCAGCGTGGAGGAAATCTTTCACACACCTGGAAGGTCTCGCGCCCTAATTATTTAGTAAATACTTTGGAATTTTTTATATCAAGCTATATCACAGTTCCTTATAATCCATCATCAAACAGCAAAGTGCAGCCAGAATAGCATTTTAAGGGTTGTCCATTCGGATGAACTTATACCAACTTATATCTATTCTTTTAGTGTTTTTGTTGCTTTTTTGCATTTTAGTGCCAATTTTATATGTAATGATATGGCTGTTTTTATATAACTGGTGGCACAGGTGTCAATGTATATTTCATAAAAGAATTATCACATGCAGCTGGCCAGGTTTTACTGGTATTTTTAATTATTTTTCCATTGGTAACATTTGCTCGACTTAGAGCAGTGTTTATTTATTGCATATATGCTTTCAACAGGGTATGATTATTAAAATAATTTTTTTAATTGTTTGCTGTTGTGAATGTGAATAGCCACGAATGGTGCCAGTTAGACTGTGAAACACTGTGTATTGTGTGTGTTGATTGTGTGGGGCGCAGTGGCACAGTGGCTAGAACTTTGTACTGTAGATCAAGAGGAGTTGGGCTCGAATCCGGTGCAGCTATATCGACCCCGAGGTAGTTTGTTAATTCAACATTGCTTCAGTTCACTCAGCTGTTTTAATGAGTACCTGGCTACAGATAGTGGGGAATATTGTATATGAGTAGTCTTTGCACATTAATTGGGGTGTGGGTGAGCAGTTGAGATGGTGTTTAAATGAACAGATTTGCCTGGGAGCAAAGTGTAAAACGTTTTGAACAATCCTAAGGAGTTGATTGGCATTTAGTTACTTAAAAAGCGCTTTATTAAGAAATGGAATTGTTATTATACTGCATTATAAAAGAACTTGCCTTCTGTGATAAATTGATAACCATTTTGTGTTGATTAAGTTACCTGCAAACTAAGGTATCATAGCAAAGGCGTTATTTGCATATAGCAAGTGATGACATTTTGTGCAATTAATATCTGGGACACAGTTCTGCAAACTAGGACCACAGCATAAAAAATGTAGATTCAATGGCAGGTGACCTTTGGCATGACAATTTACCATGGTTTCATCAACATTCTGTTGACATTCTGGTTGCTATTGAACAAGTGAAATAGCTGCAATGCATTTATATTTCAAGGATGTATAATACGATCGATTGTACAGAGGGGAGTTTTTAAAATGTTGCACGTGTTTGTGGAACTGCTTGCAACAATAAGCAGTCAGCACATACGTGTGAATTGTTATCATTGTTTGAAAACCAGCTCTTTATTTTAGTTGATTGGCTGACTCTGGGTGTAGCCACTGAGTTCTCTGATGTTCAGAGGATCTTTTCACTAACATCGTTAAAAGCTCTTGGTTTTATACCTTAAAGTAAATTTTGATCTTGAATACATGAAAACTGTTGAGACCACGACGTGACAGTGTCAGTGGTGTGTCATGGAAATAGTGTCCACAGTAATATGACAATGGATATTTGTGTTTTGAAAAACTAATTTAACAAAAAAATTGTTTTAAGGATGGATTTTCCTTAAGTGCTCTTTATGTTGGAAAAATGGTCCACTGGTCATATACTGTGTTGTGAGTGTGTCTGAAATCACACGTCTGTATTCTAGGTCATGTTTATCTGATACGTCACTCACTTGTGTATCTACAAAGCAGTGCATTTCTGAGATATCTTTGCTGTTGCATTCCAGGAGTAGACATGGTAAATGCCAGGGCAGTGACAATCAAAGCAGTTGTTTTATTTGTCTAACCAGGATGCAGGGCGACGGGCAAAGGTGGCAGTAAATAGTTTTGTTTAAATCACATACATAAAACCTGATTGATTTTATTGTAAATTCATGATATACATTACTCGAGGTGTATAATAATATTCTAAAATTATTGCTAACCCATGTGGGTTTTTACTTTTAATGAAATATTGAGTTGTCATTCAGTGTTTTTAGGTTGAACAGAGGTATTTTATGAATATCGCTATTTTGAAAGTAAATCCGAAAATGAATGAAAGTATGTTTCATTATCCTGCTTTGTTGTTGTTAATTACTTGTGTACACAACTGACTTACAAGTGTGTGTGTGTGTGTGCGTGTGCGTGCGTGCGTGCGTCGTGTGTAGTGTGTGTGTGCGTGTGTGTGTGTGTGTGTGTGTGTGTGTGTGTGTGTGTGTGTGTGTGTGTGAGTGTGTGTGTGTGAGTGTGTGTGAGTGTGTGAGTGGTGTGTGTGTGTGTGAGTGTGTGTGTGTGTGAGTGTGTGTGGTGTGTGTGTGTGAGTGTGCGTGCGTGCGTGCGTGCGTGCGTGCGTGCGTGCTGAGTGTGTGTGTGTGAGTGTGTGTGTGAGTTTGTGTGTGTGTTTGTGTGTGCGTGTGTACCAAAAACATTATGTGAAACAATCTTAAATGATAATAATGCGAATATTTTTCGATTACCTAATTAATTATAACTTTATTTATAAAAATAGAAAAATTCAATCTAAAGATGGTGTTGCGATGTACATACAAGATAACATTCAGTTTAATCTTTGTGAAGATCTTAGTATTTCCAATTTGAATCTATATTTGTTGAATCCATTAGTAACAGTCATACTTCAATCGTAGGAGAAATATATCATATTCTCTATGCAAATTCCACTTCATCTATTCAGTGACACGATTCAGCCACCAAGCCATAATAGGCAATGATCAAAATTTCGACCATCTAGAATATGTACAACTAACAACCCTCGTCTGAACTTTAGCACACACGTGGACACATATACACACATAAACATATCTAACTGCAAATATCATTCCTTGATTACTAAACCAATGCGTATCACCCATAGCTCTATTACCCTCATTGATAATATATTTACGGCATACAACCCCATTTGTTCACTTTGTGTGTACTTTACAGTGATATGTCTAACCATTTACCAGTAGTTTGTCTAATTGGCGGAAGCCTGCTAAAAATAATGAGCCGTTAAAATTCAAACATCGAATATGTTCTTCAATACATAGCATCTGGTCTTTGCCAAACTAATTGATTGTAACTACTCCAATTAAATGTAGATTATGCATACAGGAACTGTGCTGATCACGTGAATTGTGTAATTGCGTCCTTCAAACTAGAGAAAACTCAAAATTAAATTGAAATATATGAATAGATGATTATACATGCACACACACATACAGTCAAGTACATTGATGCACACACATACATACACACACAAACATGCATACACTCAGACACACACACACACACACACACACACACACACACACACACACACACACACACACACACACACACACACACACACAAACATACTCCCACACATGCAGACTCACACAAATGCAAATACATGCACACATGTACACACAAATGCACATGCATGTATCAGCAAATTGTACGCAACAGGTTAATTACACTTTTTTATTTGTCTGGGATTTCTAAAACAATGTAGACATCACTTTTCTTTGAAGTGGGTTTAGTGCCAGTGATGCAAAGGATTTTAGCTGAAAAAATCCACCACACACTCTTACACGTGTGCGCACTCACACACACACTCGCAAGTACAGTTGTGCTCACACACGCACACACACACACACGCATACACACATTCAATTACACACACACATACACATGCATACACACACACATTCATATGCACACACACACACATTCAATTACACACACACACATGCATACACACACATTCAATTACACAGACACACATTCAATTACACACACACGCACACGCACACACGCACACACGCACACACACATTCAATTACACACACACACACACACATACACACATTCAATTACACACACATACACATGCATACACACACACACATTCATATGCTGCCACACACACACACACACACACTCACACACACATTCAATTACACACACACATGCATACACACACATTCAATTACACAGCACACATTCAATTACACACACATGCACACACACACACACACACACACACACACACACACACAATTCACACATGCATATACACACATTCAATTAACAGACACACACACATTCATTACACACACACACAACACACACACACACACACACACACACACACACACACACACACACACACACACACACACATTCAATTACACATGCAAACACATGCAGGAACCTACACATATACACATGGATATACACACGCAAACATCTCACATAAACTATACATTTTTCTCCCTCACTCCTTCCCTCTTTCAATCTCTCCCTCCCCTCTTTCTCCGATCCTTTCCCTTTCCTTCTGCCTCTGCCTTGCCTCACTTCTGCCCCTGTCCCTTTCCATCTCCCTCATCCTCTTCCTCACACAATACATACATATCCCTTTTCCCTTCTCATTCCCACTCTTTTCTCCCCTGTACACCTCTCTTCCTCTTTAGTTTCCACCACTACTCGTTTTTTTCACCCTCCCTCATTCTCATTAAGTCACACTTGGATTCAGTCATGGCTATTTGCACATTTGACACGAACGGTGAAGCTATTTATGTTGTACAAAGCAACAGTGTCTTGTACATGTGTCATACTGTCACGGTTCACTGACTTTGTCACAGTTTAACACAGACAATGCAATGCTTCAATTTGCATAACTTGCGGCCTCCAACAATGTTTTGTTCTTGGTCCTATGCCAGAATACAAGGATTGACAAGATTTATTTATAATAATGTCCCACTGTCTCCTACTTCCTGATTCCCTCTTTTTTGTTTTGTACTTTGATTTTAACTGGGACAGACAGACTTACCAGAAAGACTCTCCAAACTACACGACAGGTTTAATCACAAAGTTAAAGTATCTTTGATAACATTCAAATGTTTTTTAGTATATTTTAAATAATAACTGTTACATAGTACACAAAAGCGATTAATTAATGGGGAAATAGCAGTGAAAATATAGTATAAGTATTTATGCGTATCATGCATATGAAATCGCTTGTTTGTATTTTATAATAATAATAAATAATGAGAATAATAAAGTCATGAGTGACTTATGTCACATCCAGTCTCAATATTATAATGCTATACTACCACCGGACAGGAGATTCTGGGCTTTTAGAGCAAATATAGCAAAATCATTGAGCAGTTTTGACCATGAGAGGCATGACAATAACATTTGTCAAGAAATCCAATTATTAATAAATCTCAATTCATCAAGATTATCAAGAAATCCTATTTATAATTTAATGTTTATACCCATTTCATGATTTTGTTACATTTAAAAATTCAATTAAAACAATATTTTATTTTTAATCAATAGTTCTTCATATATTTATAGTTATTTATTATATTAATATGTTAATGTTAACTATTTAGCCTAGATTAGATACTAGATTGATTAATTATTGTTTATAGTAGATAAGCAAACAAACGTGAACCTGTGTGTTTTCTTCAGAACATGGACCACTGACAGTTGTTTTTTGACCATTCTGTTTACTTGCACAGTTTGTGGAGATGACGTTTCAGCTAGTGTTGTGTGTGGCAGCTTCATACACTGCTGGTGTTCCTAACGTAGCCCGCACGTACACCGCGAAGACTCGCTCACGGCGCGCTCACGACTCGCTAAAGACGCAAGCGTCTTTAACGCGTCGTGAACGAGTCTTCGCGGTATGCGGGCTGCTTCATCCAAACACTCACTACATGTTGTGTTCACACATACTGTTACTATTCAATAACTTCGATCATTTTTATTCTTGTATTATTATTATATCAAATTTAACACTATCACGATTAGACCAACTGAAGGACGTGTGAACTTTTCATTTTCAACGTCGTTCGTACGTTTTCGTCTTCGGCATATATCCAGTGTTAAGATGTTGGGGTGAGATGATTCCATATGGGTGGTACTGTAAAACTGGATAGTTTGTTCTTGTTCTAGTTGTTTCCAGCACTCGGCAGGTTTTATTAATTGACTAGACTGTACATATTGCTGACAATATTAACAAATCGCTTTAGAAATAGTTTTTATCCCCGTGCCGTAGCAGTCTTATCAGGAATGAAATATAGAACATAGCGGTAGAGACCTTGGCATGTCTATAGGATACATTGGCTTGCAAGGATGGCGTTCGCTCCAACTGTGAGCGTGCTTGAGAAAGACGAATGTTTTGCATTTCAGTCCAACAGGCGGCGCCACTGAACTTACAAAGCTGGCGTGTACAATCGTGACGGAGACGGAAAAAAGCGGTAACATTTTGGAGTTTCATCAATGTTACGATACATAACCGTTGAGAAATGCAAACGTCGTAAAGTTAACGATACGATTGACAATAAAGTCGTGAATAAGACAAATGACACAGTTAGTCAGCCAGACGACAAGTCTAGTTCTTGCACCGAAACTGTTACTGTCAGATCGCGTGAAAGCGGAAGTGACAAGTTTCCATCGAAACCCGGGAAGACAAAGTCAAAGACCGATCGCAAGCCAACACTGGCCACCGATACCGAATCGTCGGCCTCTTCTGGCAAAGCCAGAAAAAAGCGGGTAATGTTGATAAAGCATTCGTGATAGCTTGATTGTAAATTAATCTACGATTTTAAATATCATAGTCATAGTCTATGCATAGACATAGTTATAATTAAGTTACCTTGCTTGAATTTACCTTGAATCCTCTTCTACTGAATACTACGTCTACGAGGAGTTGCCGAGGAAGGGAGTCAATCGCTGACTCGTGTAATCCTCCGCCCTATTTCTCAGATACTTATCAATGTGACCCTTAAATTGGTTGACGCTTGCGGACATAACAGCACTTCCAGGAAGTATATTCCAATCGTTTACTATCTTTTGGCTTTGAGTGAAACAGTCTTTCGTATATCAAGCCTGGAGTGTAATTTGCTTATTTTGTAAGGGTGCCCTCTTGTTTTGCCATGCTAATTTTTCATTATAATTAAAGTTGGCAGGAAAAATACTATCCAACCCATTTATTATTTAAAAAACTTCCAATAAATCAGTTCTCACACTTCTTGTTTCCAAAGTTGTTATTTTTAGTATTCTTGGATAGTCTAAATGCCTTAATTCAGGAATAATCCTGCTCATCCTTCGTTGTATAGATTCTAATAAATCTATACCATGTCTGAATGCAATAATCCAGGTGGGGGTCTCACTAAGGATTTATATAGTTTTAAAACTACCTGCTTGGTTTTATATTTAAAGGCTTTATTTGTCATGCCTTGCATTGCGTTTGCCTTATTAGCTGCCCTGACGCATTGTTTTGTTACATCCAGTGTTTCTGTAATTATGACTCCCAAGTCTCTCTCTCCTCGTGTGTTCTTTCAATGAATTAATTTCCCATAAAATAGTCATACCGTAATGTACACATTTGCATTGTTCAGCATTGAACAACATTGACCATTCAGTGCTCCACTTATTTAGGGTACTCAGATCTTTTTGTATTTTTTTCCGCATACTCATACGTTGATATTTGACTAAAAAGTTTAGTGTCATCAGCAAATTTAAGAATATGATTTCTCACACCCTCATCAAGATCATTTATATATATATAATAACATAATATATATATATATATATTATATATCAAAGTTACTGGACCCAAAAAAAGAGCCCGGGGACGTAAAACCATTGCAACCCCGGGACCATTCGAATTTTCGGCCTCTTCTGGCAAAGCCAGAAAAAAGCGGGTAATGTTGATAAAGCATTCGTGATAGCTTGATTGTAAATTAATCTACGATTTTAAATATCATAGTCATAGTCTATGCATAGACATAGTTATAATTAAGTTACCTTGCTTGAATTTACCTTGAATCCTCTTCTACTGAATACTACGTCTACGAGGAGTTGCCGAGGAAGGGAGTCAATCGCTGACTCGTGTAATCCTCCGCCCTATTTCTCAGATACTTATCAATGTGACCCTTAAATTGGTTGACGCTTGCGGACATAACAGCACTTCCAGGAAGTATATTCCAATCGTTTACTATCTTTTGCCAGTTTTGGCTTTGAGTGAAACAGTCTTTCGTATATCAAGCCTGGAGTGTAATTTGCTTATTTTGTAAGGGTGCCCTCTTGTTTTGCCATGCTCATTTTTCATTATAATTAAAGTTGGCAGGAAAAATACTATCCAACCCATTTATTATTTTAAAAACTTCCAATAAATCGGTTCTCACACTTCTTGTTTCCAAAGTTGTTATTTTTAGTATTCTTAGTCAACTTGGATAGTCTAAATGCCTTAATTCAGGAATAATCTAATAAATCTATATCTTTCTGTTTAAATGGGCACCATGTCTGAATGCAATAATCCAGGTGGGGGTCTCACTAAGGATTTATATAGTTTTAAAACTACCTGCTTGGTTTTATATTTAAAGGCTTTATTTGTCATGCCTTGCATTGCATTTGCCTTATTAGCTGCCCTGACACATTGTTTTGTTACATCCAGTGTTTCTGTGATTATGACTCCTAAGTCTCCCTCCTCGTGTGTTGTTTCAATGAATTAACTCCTCCTATGCCATGAGCCTTCAGTTTCCTTTCTAGCCTGGCTTGAGGGACTCGATCAAAAGCTTTACTAAGGTCCAAATAAATGGAGTCCACTGGTAATCCTTTTTCAATATACATTGTTACTTTGTCAAGGTAAACTAGAAGATTGGTTAAAAAGGAATGACCTTTCCAAAAAACATGATGTGATGGTTTAATTAACTCATTTTAACTCACCTCTTGGCGGCTGTGCCACATGTCAGCTATATACACACTGTAATTATAATATGTGTCCAGTTCAGTGGTTTAGCTATTAATTATACAAATTACATGTTATACATTTATCACCCTTTAAAGCGTCATGATCAGTTTATGGCTTTTTATTTTTATTGCAAAATCATGTTAATCAGTATAAGTTATAACTATTGTAGCGTCCTGACCGCCAATAAATGTTTTATCGAAACAGAACTGACTTTGTAATGTTAAACGTCGAATGTTTATAAGAATCCCGACGCTGTCATTCAAATCGCCGCAAGTGACACCTACCCTTTGACCTTTACCAACTGGGAGTCGTGCACCTGGCTGGGTGTGGCGTTAGTGGCATCAACTTACTGCATCGCGTGATCATGCATTTCCTTCTGGGCTTTTAGCCACGCCTACAACGGTTTCAAAAATGCCTCATGATCGATGTGTACACAGGTTAAGCGCCCTTACTGCGTCTATTTTCAACCCCTAAATGGTGCATGAAAACATATTTTAACTGTCTTTACGCTATAATAGGTATAATTTATACCGTATAACATGATTTTGCAATAAAATAAAAAGCCACGAAATGACTATGTTGCTTTAATTTTTGTGTGAAATTTGGATCTTACCTTTCCTGGCATTGACACTAGATGGAAAGGTCAGAGGACCAACTGCTTGCTCTGTTGAAAGTCACAGGCAACGTGAGGCGGCTGAAATTGTGGCAAGTAGAACCGAATTCAATTGACAGTCCGAAGCTTGATTTTTGCCCCTTCCAAGAAACCTACTTATTTATTGCAGAGTGCATCTCCTCCACGGTGCAGGAGTCCACTCATCTCCTTCTGTGTTTGTTGAAGTTAACCACATCCTTTATTATTATCCTGCCATTGTTATTTAGAGTTATTTATAGTGTTTCCCTGAATAAAATGATGAGCGAGGTGGTAGGATGGGCTGAGCGACATAGCTTTATGTAGAGACCCGTCCACCCGTCAAAATGGACGGGTAAAAACGAATATGGACGGGTAGAAATATGGGTGGACGGGTAAAAACTGCAGGAGGAAAAAGAAGGTCTTCCAAAACCATAGATATTGTTAGTTATTCCTTGAAAGTCAGTGAAAATGGTGTCACATGTGTGTTTGTAGTCCATTTCAGGTAATCAGACACATTTAAAAGTTAGTAAAACTGGCTTAACAGTTAACATCCATGTGTCCACCAAAACATGTGTGACTGGCTATGACTTTATCCTGCATAAAGCCCTGCTGAATGAGCACCAAATTTTTTTTAAACTACATGTACCTTCAAAATGGTGCATTCGGAAGGGTGTTTTAATCTATTCCCTAATTTCCCTTGGAAATAGAGAGGAAACAAATGCATAACTACAAGTTAGCAACATGTAAACATGTTTATAGCACGAATGAATGAATGAAACTTTATTTAACAACAACAACAACACACTGTAATACACATCATATTATGGGAAAGATAATACATACATAATGGGAAAGATAATACAATGTAATACAATTCCATGATTGATGAGTCACTGGTGCTGTTAAAGGGACATAGTAGAAGTCATGTGACTTGTAAGGCGCTACGCCCTTTTCAAACTAAAATACAGTATCTATGAGGTGGCAATTCTGACATATTTTGAGCGAGAGGGTTTTGAAAAACAGCGAGATGGCCCACCCCACTCTTCATATAGCAGGGGAAACACTGATTTATACTTGCATGTTTTTGATTTGATGCACGCCTGGTTGTTGGCATGTCGGTGTGTCTCCCATAGGTCAGAAACCATTGAGGATCTGTTTTATAAGCCACTGCTACTATGCACAAGAAATATTGTAAGATGATTTTTTTTTTAAACTCTGGTATTTTTTCCCAAATTTTCTGCCGGCATATATTTAGGGTAGCACACAAGAAATGTGTACTTGATTGGATTGTTCTAAGGGCACCCCAGGGTCTCCTAAAAAGCTGTATCTTCAAAACTATTGATTTTTTGTAAATGTAAATTGCGTTTATTTATTATACATTGTCACCTGCAGGTGACAAACATAAAATTAACATTCCGAACAACAATAAAATGAAATATCGTGCATTTTATTGATATTACCTGCATTCTGATCACTGTCTGGCTGAGTGGAGTGGAAGTAGATAACTCCATCTTGACTAAAAACCATTAATGACCAGTCCTGTCGCTGCATTCACATATTCTGGCTCTGTATCTTGTCATTTCATATGGATAACTAGATAACTAAATAACGTGGATTAGGTGCTATGGTAAATAGACTAGGCAGTGATGATGATTCACCGGAACACATTTAATTCAAAACTACAAACTCACTATTATTGTCCATTTTAGAAGGGACATATAACCTAAATATCCCGTACCGCGTCCACAGGGTGTCCATTCATCAGGGGGACATTAACATGGCAAAACAGTCTATACGTTGACAAACTGTCCCGACTTGGAGGGTGTCCACTCATCACGGGTCTGTTGAAGAGGGGGGCTACTGTATAGTCCAAAGGAAAACAGGGCTTCTTGGCGCATTTTTAGGGCCTTTCTTCAACCTGAAATAAATGAATGGCGATTAACTCGGCACTTGGCCCCATCGCTGTCAGGATAATTAATATCCTTAGTTTGTTACTCCATCATAGGCGGGTGTAAGATACAATTTTTTTTCATTATCCCGAGAGTACACCCCTTTTTAGTTTTTACAGAGATGTAAGCTACTGGAATGAGTCTAATGACTACATATTTGAACCAACATTAATTAAAGTCTCAGCTGTCTGAAAACATTATTATTTCTGGTGTCCAAAAGGATAGTCACTTTGTGTTGTATGTATCAGTAACACAACTGCAGTAGTCCAGATTACAATACATAAAATAATTGTTTTAGTCAATTTATGATGTCCAGAAATACAGTGTCTGAGTGAACACACAATCAGTGCAGTGGTTGTAACAATTAAAGCGACATGATCAGTTTGTGGCTTTTTATTTTTATTGCAAAATCATGTTAATCAGTATAAGTTACACGTATAACTATTGTAGCGTCCTGACCGCCAATAAAAGTTTTATCGAAACAGAACTGACTTCGTACTGTTAAACATCGAATGTTTATAAGAATCCGGACGCTGTCACTCAAATCGCCGCGAGTGACACCCACCCTTTAACCTTTACCAACTGGGAGCCATGCACCTGGCTGGATGTGGCGTTAGTGCCGTCAACTTGTGTTCACATGATACTTCATCGCGTGATCATGCATTTCCTTCTGGGCTTTTAGCCACGCCTATAACGGTTTCGAAAACGCGCCGTGTTCGATGTGTACACAGAGTTAAGTGCCCTTACTGCGTCTATTTTCAACCCTTAAATGATACATGATAACATATTTTGACTGTCGTTACGCTATAACAGGTATAATTTATTCCGTATAACATGATTTTGCAATAAAAATTAAAAGCCACAAACGGACCATGTCGCTTTAAGAAGTGTTGAGATGACAGCAAACATATGTAATAAAAGCCCTGTTAACAAAACACAATGATTGCTAATTAGAGCATACCTGGAATATTTACTTTTAAAGTTACCCTGAATATTTATTTTAAAAGTTAATAATATTGACTTCTTAAGCGCCAATATCCTCGAAGATCAAGCTCAGTTACATGTTTTAAAGAAGTGAACCACGTGGCCTCGATTTAGTACAAACTAACATCATCCAGCATTGTTCTATTTCAGATGTTTGGGTTGCGGGAGGTGAAAGGAGACTTATTCTCATGTCCCTCTACCTCGAGTCTCGCCCACTGTATATCTGCAGACTGCCGCATGGGCAAAGGAATAGCTGTCATCTTCAAGAAGAAGTTTGGAGGCGTTAAAGAGCTGCTGAGCCAAGGTTTGTCTAAGGATATTGCGTTGCACTTTGAGCATGTCCATGTTTACTACACTTACAAATGCACTGTCCTTGCATGTTTACTACACTTACAAATGCACTGTTCTTGCATGTTTACTACACTTACAAATGCACTGTTCTTGCATGTTTACTTCACTTACAAATGCACTGTTCTTGCATGTTTACTACACTTACAAATGCACTGTTCTTGCATGTTTACAGCACTTACAAATGCACTGTTCTTGCTTGTTTACTACACTTACAAATGCACTGTTCTTGCATGTTTACTACACTTACAAATGCACTGTTCTTGCATGTTTACTACACTTACAAATGCACTGTTCTTGCATGTTTACTACACTTACAAATGCACTGTTCTTGCATGTTTACTACACTTACAAATGCACTGTTCTTGCATGTTTACACACACTTACAAATGCACTGTTCTTGCATGTTTACTACACTTACAAATGCACTGTTCTTGCATGTTCACACGCACTTACAAATGCACTGTTCTTGCATGTTTACTACACTTACAAATGCACTGTTCTTGCATGTTCACACGCACTTACAAATGCACTGTTCTTGCATGTTTACTACACTTACAAATGCACTGTTCTTGCATGTTTACTACACTTACAAATGCACTGTTCTTGCATGTTTACTACACTTACAAATGCACTGTTCTTGCATGTTTACTACACTTACAAATGCACTGTTCTTGCATGTTTACTACACTTACAAATGCACTGTTCTTGCATGTTTACTACACTTACAAATGCACTGTTCTTGCATGTTCACACGCACTTACAAATGCACTGTTCTTGCATGTTTACTACACTTACAAATGCACTGTTCTTGCATGTTTACTACACTTACAAATGCACTGTTCTTGCATGTTTGTTACACCAGTGTGGACTATTTTAGTCCCAGCTATTGATTCCTATTTACGTGTGTTAACACATTTTTCATATTTTAAAATAGAAATGAGTTAATGCATGCTATATGCGATGCTCAGTTCAGCATAATTATATAAGTTTATTGAATACAAGTCACACTATTGCCCACAATGCCATTGCTCCATATATTATACAAAAATATATGATGAAAGAGACTACTTTGTGATAAACTACGTTCACTATGGAATCATTTAAAACATTGGTGCTTATATTAATTAGGTTGCAAAAATGTAATGTAACCACATAAATTGCACCGTGTTTTGTAGATTGACTGGTAAAATGAACCAGTAAAAGTACCAGCAGCTGAGTTAGGCTGGTACTAACGTCGATTACACAGAATCCGTGAGGTGGCAGCACCTTTAGCCCCCCCCCCCCACAACCGCCTGGCAGTTTAATGCTCTGCCAATGTTGCCACCAGGCAGCCTTACCCCAGAATAGGGTAGAGACGCTGAGCTATGAAATAAAAACTAAAATAAGAATAAAATTTTATTAGATAATAGTATTAAAAGTATTCAACATTAAACTTATATTCACACAAAAATAAACAAACACAAATTTGCAGTTGTTTATGAAGCAGGAATTGTGGCAGGATTGACTTCAATAACCCAGGCTCCGTGAGGTGGCAGCACATAGTCCCTCACACGGACAACATTCAAAAGCCGGCAAAATCACCAGACTGTCTTCTCGGGGAAGTCACGCAGCCGAGCGAGAGTCGGTTAAGCGAGACTACGTATGTACACATTTTTAAATGTAATTTACATCTCACTTTTGCATGCGTTCAGTTTTCTATTTCCCGTACTTTCAGGTCAATCGCCAGGGGGCGTTGCTATCCTACGACGGGACAACCGCGATGTCTACTACCTTGTCACGAAAGAGAAATATTGGCACAAACCGACTTACGCGACCCTTACGTCAAGCCTGCAAGCCATGAAGGCGCATTGTGTCAAGCAGGGCACTACAGAAGTAGCTATGCCTACAATCGGGTGCGGGCTGGACGGCTTGAGTTGGCCGAAGGTTTGCGAAATTATAAGGGACGTTTTTCGTGAAACCGACGTTGCTGTTACCGTGTATGTGCTGTGAGTCGGTGTCCAGTGTCATTAGTATTGACCAGTAGAACGCGTTAACGACAAGGTAAATCACACCTGCTGTTAATTACGCACGGGTCATAATGGCGTCATGTGTGTGTTTATTGCACGTGCAAAGCGTCACGTCGAACACTCGATCACGTCACGTCGATGGCTAAGTTGTGCCGACGTATTGTCAACATTTGATCACTGGTTGGTCGTATGTCGTTTGGTTGAACATACATTATTGTGTCGCCACACGAAAGTTGACGTTATTTGTATGTACTATTAAAATTTCACCATTTCTAGACGTTGCCAAGGAGATTTATTTGCTCAGACTGTTTATTAAATTGCATCACACCCGACTTTGGTGTAGTCGAAAAATCGTGTTGGAATACTCGATAATTGTATAACTAAACTATGGCTGGTAATTCTTTAATTTCATTTATAAATCTAGATACACATGCAACGAGTGATATTAATTATTGCAGGCGTTTGTATGCGTCTGGATTACCCGCAGACATGCGACACTGCGTGATCAATGCGTCACCTGAAGACTGAACGAAGCTTATTTTGTTTGCATTTCGTTTGCTGTTCTGTGGTTGCTCAGTTCTAGCAGAATTGCACATTCCGACCCGGAACGGAAGTGAATCCATTATTAAAACAGTTCAACGGTTGCACTGACGATGTTTTTTTGTGGCATTCTGACACACTTATGGAATAGAGCACGGTCGGTCCGTTTGCCAATAACATGTAACAGGGTCACTACGTCAGATCATTGCTTTTATTCGCTAATCGTTACGGTGTCGTGACAACGTGTGTGGAATTGCAGTGAATATCTCGGCAGATGTCGTGGATTGTTGCGTCAATATGTTGATCCGTGATATTGCTTTTGAAGGAATAACGTGCACGCACGTACGCTCACATGCACGCACAATTTAACACAACAATTGCTCGTTGGCGGATTTTAAGGAAGGATACGTGAATATTATTATTTTTTCTTTGGCAGAGCGTTAGTTGTGCAAGGCCGCCGCGTAATTTTGAGGTTTTCCCTGATACTGTCTGGAATCTACGGGATTTGCTTTGTGTGAATACTTTTGTTATGGATAACAAAACATGCAACAATAAAGGAGAGGGCCAGCTCATATGTCCAATATTAGCCGAGCAGTAATTGTTAACGAGAAGTTTGCTGACTATAAAATGGGATAGTTAAACATCAAAGGGTATTGCGGTTAACTCTGCTGCTTCGGCATTATTGTCAATCAATTTTGTTTTGAAACTGGATGTATTGTTTACCGTTTGAACGTGTTGCAGGCGGAATCTTTCAAATTGGGAACATTGTTCCGAGCTTAGTAAAGTAACTGAACATACATTGACAGAGAGTATACATTCTACATGCCTGTTGTTGTCAC
>JAODUO010000320.1:547500-575000 GCA_025642075.2 Ridgeia piscesae | reverse complement strand
GTGGGAGGATTGGGTTAAGGGAGATCTAAAACGAGTGGGACGAGAATGGAGGACATCAGCAAAAGACAGAAGCATTCGAGGCTGCTGATAGAGAACGTAGAGAGAGAAAGAGTGAAGAGAGAGGAGAGGAGAGGAGAGGAGAGGAGAGGAGAGGAGAGGAGAGGAGAGGAGAGGAGAGGAGAGGAGAGGAGAGGAGAGGAGAGGAGAGGAGAGGAGAGGAGAGGAGAGGAGAGGAGAGGAGAGGAGAGGAGAGGAGAGGAGAGGAGAGGAGAGGAGAGGAGAGGAAAGAAAATACGAAGAAACGATGACAGTAACCATGGCAACCTCACCCCTGACGACAGGGACAACAAGAAGAGAACAACAACATAGATAGACGTAATCGCCAACCTGTCCTCTCTAACGCGCTCTCCCAGCTGTCTAGTGGGTTGTCGCCGTAGGTAATGTTCGCTTTAATGCAGTCTTTAAAGCACTTGCTATGTCTGCCTTGGGTTAGTTCGCCACGCAACGGTTACCTTGTCATCCTAAGGTCTTCCTTCCGGATGACATGTTCCGTCCATAGAAGATAAACGTTGATGACCAATGCTTCTAAGCTGATTGACCCCGCCATCTCCTGGACACCAAGTTTTGTGACAAGGTCCCGGGGACCACCTCACAGGCTCGTAAACCCGATTTTGTACTTTAAAATAAAATTTGATCCTTAACAGTGAATATATGAACACTGTCAACACAATGACGCGCCAACGGGATATTGTCACCGGTGTCATGGAAATACTGTCAGCAATGGATATCTGCGTTTTAAAAAACACCTCATTTAGTGTAAAAATGGATGTTGTTTGAGGATACAAGAGTTATTTATCTTAGTGAAATGGTCCCCAGGTCTCACATCCATAAAGGAGGGTGGTGAGAACAGTTGCTTTGTTCACCGTGAACTTAGTGGATTGTTTAATACTTTACTTATTCAGCATTCACTTTCACAAATATCCTAGTGATCGACTAGTTTTGCAGGTCCTTATGTTGTAAGATAATAACAGTAAGATAATAAAACTGTAAATGACCTATAATCTAAATATATAAAATTATGACTAATTAAATTGTCAGGTATTTTTTATATAAAATAGTTAGCAAAGTTAAAATATATAAATGAAACATACAACCTGAGTAAGTGAAATTAAAACTAATTAATGATGATGATGATAATTAATTAAAGTATTTAAAGTATAAAATAGATAAATTGAACAAATAGCTAAAGAGATTCCCAGTTCATAGCAAGTAATTAGTATGTGCCTAGGGCTGGCCGCTCACTGCCAGTGGCAGAGTTCGTAGGACACAAAAGAGTATCTATCTACTTGTGTTATCGATCTGTTATGTTTGCACATCTTCGCGTATGTCTTCTTCGCTCGCTTTTTGTCAACGGCAGCCCGACATAGACGAACCTTGGCTATCGATATTCGTTCTGACTATCAGAAAACAAACAGCATGGCCCGCCTGCGTGGAGAACCCTCTGTGTGTTGTTTTGTTTTGCAAACAATTGATCGGTCGAACACCAAAACCGGCGACAGTGGAGACCGATCCCGTTCACATTTCCATTAGCTGTTTTTCACCGAACCAGCGTGGTAATTGGCGGGGAGTCAGAACGGTGCACGCGGCAGTGTACAGTGTACACCGGCGGTCCGGTACTTGTTCGGTTTCTCCCTGAGCGCGACCGCCACAGGCTGCGCTTGCGACACGTGACTTCAGTCCGTCTGACGCCACGGCTTTGAGCGCGCTGTGACCGCACAGTCCTCCAGAATCCACGGATCTGCTCCGTCGACGCGCAAAGACGCGCTGTTTAACGCCGCGCTAGAAACAACCCACCTTGCGACTGTACCGTTTGGTGACGCCACGTGTGTTGGCTTCACGCTAACAGAATACTGCAGGACAATTTAGCAGCAGTACCCGCACAAGAGCACGGCAAATCGGCGGTGGGTGAAGCGTAGCTGTGTGTGGAACGTGCCCCATTGGGATAGGAACAGAAAATCGCCCCAGAAAGTTAGAGTGAATTAAGGTGAGTAGGCTCTGCTTTCCGTGATCCACCGGAAACGAATAATCGCTGAGTGTGGTTTAGTGGCTATACAATGTCTACGCGTTTTTTCGCGCTACGCTGAAATGCAGTTAAGAAAATAAAAGAAAAGCAACCTGTCATTAAATCACTTTTATTGCAAAGCCGTCTGGTGTTAGATTATCAGGAGACAGCGTGGATAGGCCTACACAGTGTCAATACAGCTCAGAGCTGTTGACAATAACAAAAAATTAATTAACATCACACACCTGTCGTGCGTGTGAAGTGCCGTGTTTTGTTTCAACGTTCGTCTGCGCGTGCAACAAGACATTGACAATCACACAGATCCAATGAGCACCGCCTGTTTACTAGTGGCAATACATACCGGTACAATCAACAATACTACCATTGTGATTTTCGTTTGGTTAATTTGATCACACTTATAGGAGAGAACTTAAGTACTGATAAAAATGCAAAATACAGTGTTGCAAGGCTTAGCAACCTCGACCATAGTTCTGGAAGATGTGGTTACGTATTTGGACACCTACTTATATCACGCACCTGCTCCAAAATGTTGATACGTGCGATGAGGGCGGTAATCATGAAGATGATCAGCACGTACGTCATCTACGTCACCATCATCAACATGATCATTTCCATCATCAACAATCTAGTCTGCAAGGCGATCTTTTGAAAGTCATTCACTGTGTCAGCGTTACTGTCTGTCCTCTCCAACTTTTAAACTACCTACACTGTCATATGATTATCAACATGATGATGACAATGATGATGATGATAACAGTGATGATGACGATGATGATGATGGTGATGACGACGATGACGATGAAAATGACAATTAAGACGACGATGACAATTACGATGATAACGATATAGATATCGATATCAACAATAATGACGGCGACGGCGACGGCGACGGCGACGGCGACGGCGACGGCGACGGCGACGGCGACGGCGACGGCGACGGCGACGGCGACGGCGACGGCGACGGCGACGGCGACGGCGACGGCGACGGCGACGGCGACGGCGACGGCGACGGCGACGGCGACGGCGACGGCGACGGCGACGGCGACCGTACGTATACTGCTACGATATTTCGTGTCGTGATATATGTTGAACAGCGTCTATTTGATCAAAATGGACATGCAACAAACGCAGTATGGAATATAGTCATAAGCTCTGCAGTTAGGACGTGTCTTTTTTGATATGTGCAGTCAACATCAACGAGTCATATATCGACATAGAAATGTAGCAAGTGCTAATTGATTACCAAGCACATCAAAGCCGTGTTGATCATATCATATAACAAATGTCATTACTGGTAATGAAGATTGTATCAAACAAGATGCCTCTCCAATTTCTCCCAACACAGGGTAAATCAGTACAATAGTTGCAAATTATGCTGAATATAGAATAGGATAAAACTAGGTAAGCATTTATGCATACACACTTACATACATACATACATACATGCATGCATGCATGCATACATACATACATACATACATACATACATACATACATAAATACATACATACATACATACATACATAATTACATACATACATACATACATACACACATACATACGTATATACGTAAATATGTATGTACTTACGTACATACGTACATACATTGGATTAATAATGTAACAGGTTTTGTGAGCTGAGTCGTATATTAAACTAAAGAATTTGAAGAAGCTTTTGTGGTGTTGCTAGACAGAATTAACCGATATGTGATATGTACCAAACATACGGCAAACTGCTCACGTGACTGTTTGATCAAAACATTTACACAAACAAAGTTCTTGCAAAAGCGGACCTGTAAAGAGCAGCAATGTGGATCTGATATAACAAAGGAAATGTAAAATGTGTACGAATATACAGAATAGTTGTATAATTATATCGGCTAGGTGCGACAATTAGAACAATATATACAAAATCAATACATTATAATATTTAAAAAACGCCCACCTCAAGGCGTGTTGTCACGAAGGTGGACCTAATACCCCATGTTAAGACTTGTCACGAAGGTGGACCTAATACCCCATGTTAAAACTTGTCACTAAGGTGGACCTAATACCCGATGTTAAAACTTGTCACTAAGGTGGACCTAATACCCCATGTTAAGACTTGTCACGAAGGTGGACCTAATGCCCCATGTTAAGACTTGTCACGAAGGTGGACCTAATACCCGATGTTAATACTTGTCACGAAGGTGGACCTAATACCCCATGTTAAAACTTGTCACGAAGGTGGACCTAATACCCCATGTTAAAACTTGTCACTAAGGTGGACCTAATACCCCATGTTAAGACTTGTCACGAAGGTGGACCTAATACCCCATGTTAAAACTTGTCACTAAGGTGGACCTAATACCCCATGTTAAGACTTGTCACGAAGGTGGACCTAATACCCCATGTTAAGACTTGTCACGAAGGTGGACCTAATACCCCATGTTAAGACTTGTCACGAAGGTGGACCTAATACCCCATGTTAAGACTTGTCACGAAGGTGGACCTAATACCCCATGTTAAAACTTGTCACGAAGGTGGACCTAATACCCCATGTTAAGACTTGTCACGAAGGTGGACCTAATACCCCATGTTAAGAATTGTCACGAAGGTGGACCTAATACCCCATGTTAAGACTTGTCACGAAGGTGGACCTAATACCCCATGTTAAGACTTGTCACGAAGGTGGACCTAATACCCCATGTTAAGACTTGTCACGAAGGTGGACCTAATACCCCATGTTAAAACTTGTCACGAAGGTGGACCTAATACCCCATGTTAAGACTTGTCACGAAGGTGGACCTAATACCCCCTGTTAAGACTTGTCACGAAGGTGGACCTAATACCCCATGTTAAGACTTGTCACGAAGGTGGACCTAATACCCATGTTAAGACTTGTCACGAAGGTGGACCTAATACCCCATGTTAAGACTTGTCACGAAGGTGGACCTAATACCCCATGTTAAGACTTGTCACGAAGGTGGACCTAATACCCCATGTTAAAACTTGTCACGAAGGTGGACCTATTATCCCATGTTAAGACTTGTCACGAAGGTGGACCTAATACCCCATGTTAAGACTTGTCACGAAGGTGGACCTAATGCCCCATGTTAAGACTTGTCACGAAGGTGGACCTAATACCCCATGTTAAGACTTGTCACGAAGGTGGACCTAATACCCCATGTTAAGACTTGTCACGAAGGTGGACCTAATACCCCATGTTAAAACTTGTCACGAAGGTGGACCTAATACCCCATGTTAAAACTTGTCACGAAGGTGGACCTAATACCCCATGTTAAGACTTGTCACGAAGGTGGACCTAATACCCCATGTTAAGACTTGTCACGAAGGTGGACCTAATACCCCATGTTAAAACTTGTCACGAAGGTGGACCTAATACCCCATGTTAAAACTTGTCACGAAGGTGGACCTAATACCCCATGTTAAGACTTTCGCTGAAATAAGTACATAATAACATACAAAAATAGACTGGTAAAACATTTCAAACCAAGGGTTGTACCTAAGAAGCCGACCTAGTTTATCAATTACACGTAAACACGTAAGCATTACATTCGTAAAGGATTCTTTTCTCCACTTCCGATATCCTAAATGCTGCATTCTTACGAGGTCTCTTTCAAGTAGGCTGCCTTTTCCAGAACAGACCGGACTGTTTGCTTCTGTTGCGTCCTTAATTGAGATGGGGCCGACATTAACGTGATTACCGAGTCACGAGCGATAGTCAGCCCCAATGTTGAGAGCCAGGTTTTACACCAGATTTACGGTATTTACGTAGACCGTTGTTGCATTTCCACATTATCCTCGAAGTTACCAACTCACACACCGGCCTTCAGATTATATGTATTTATATGCGACAGAACAGTACTACAACTTGTATAGGATAAAAATAAAAAGATCACGTGAAGTGTTTATCGTCAGTGTCACCGTCAAGGGACCATTGTCGTTTGGAGTTGGCCCTTGGACTATCAGAGAAGAACTGGGGCTGGCGTTTGTTAGAAGTGGCACCTGAAAATATACAAAGTAAAAAAGGTATGTTCTTATATAGCACAGTATCCAATCCTCTGGATGCATTCAGCCACGCGGCAATTAAATCGCAAAGATTACTCCTACACAACTATTCACCACTGTATATAGCCAGCTAGTCATTCATACAGCTGAGTGAACTGGAGCAATGTAGAGTGAAGAAACTTGCCCAAGGTTTTACACGGACGCACAGGATTCGAACCCGGGTCCTGTTAGTCTAGAGTCCGAACTCTAACCCCTGAGCCACTGCGCTCTACAAAGTACGTCTATGTCCACCGGAGCCACAGAACACACAATGAATTGTGTGGAGGTGTAAAGACATTAAAAACAAGATTTGCACGATACGTGTACAACTAAATTTATTGATCAGTGCTATTGTGTCGTAGAGAATCTGTGTCAATATTCTACTCGTGAACAAACACTCATGGCAAGAAAAACAAACGAAAACAAAAGTTCATGTTCTAAGCTGACGCGCGAAAGACGTTACGTTGACGAGACGGACCTCTTTGTCTTAATGACGGGTGAACACACATGGAAACGGGTAATCAACAGGTATGTTCCGCCCTGGGCTGGCCAGTGATGGGAAGATGAAGGCAGCTTTCAGGAGCTGTTGGTACGAGGTGGTTGTTGGTTCAGGAGCTGTTGGTACGGAGGTGGTTGTTGGTACGGGAGCTGTTGGTACGGAGGTGGTTATTGGTACGGGAGCTGTTGGTACGGAGGTGGTTATTGGTACGGAGGTGGTTGTTTGTTACGGAGCTGTTGGTACCGAGGTGGTTGTTGGAACGGGAGCTGTTGGTACGGAGGTGGTTGTTGGTACGGGAGCTGTTGGTACGGAGGTGGTTGTTGGTACCAGGTGGTTGTTGGTACCGGAGCTGTTGGTGCGGGGTGGTTATTAGTACCGGAGCTGTTCGTACGAGGTGGTTGTTGGTACGGGAGCTGTTGGTACGAAGGTGGTTGTTGGTACGGGAGCTGTTGGTACGGAGGTGGTTGTTGGTACAGGAGCTGTTGGTTCGGGGGTGGTTATTGATACAGGAGCTGTTGGTACGGGGGTGGTTTTTGGTACGGGAGCTGTTGGTACGGAGGTGGTTGTTGGTACAGGAGCTGTTGGTACGGGTGGTTGTTGACACATGAGCTGTTGGTACGGGGGTGGTTGTTGACACAGGAGCTGTTGGTACGGGGTGGTTGTTGACACAGGAGCTGTTGGTACGGGGGTGGTTGTTGATACAGGAGCTGTTGGTACGCGGGTGGTAGTTGATACAGGAGCTGTTGGTACGGGGTGGTAGTTGATACAGGAGCTGTTGGTACGGGGGTGGTTGTTGATACAGGAGCTGTTGGTACGGAGGTGGTTTTTGTACGGGAGCTGTTGGTACGGAGGTGGTTGTTGGTACAGGATTAGCTGTTGGTACGGGGGTGGTTATTGATAAAGGAGCTGTTGGTACGGGGGTGGTTTTTGGTACGGGAGCTGTTGGTACGGAGGTGGTTGTTGGTACAGGAGCTGTTGGTACGGGGGTGGTTGTTGATAACAGGAGCTGTTGGTACGGGGGTGGTTTTTGGTACAGGAGCTGTTGGTACGGGGTGGTTTTGATAAGGAGCTGTTGGTACGGGGGTGGTTTTGAACGGAGCTGTTGGTACGGAGGTGGTTTTGATACAGGAGCTGTTGGTACGGGTGGTTGTTGGTACAATGAGCTGTTGGTACGGAGGTGGTTGTTGATACAGGAGCTGTTGGTACGGGTGGTTGTTGACACATGAGCTGTTGGTACGGAGGTGGTTGTTGGTACAAGAGCTGTTGGTACGGGGTGGTTATTGATAAAGGAGCTGTTGGTACGGGGGTGGTTTTTGGTACGGGAGCTGTTGGTACGGAGGTGGTTGTTGGTACAGGAGCTGTTGGTACGGGGGTGGTTGTTGACACATGAGCTGTTGGTACGGGGGTGGTTGTTGACACAGGAGCTGTTGGTACGGGGTGGTTGTTGACACAGGAGCTGTTGGTACGGGGGTGGTTGTTGATACAGGAGCTGTTGGTACGGGGGTGGTAGTTGATACAGGAGCTGTTGGTACGGGGGTGGTTGTTGATACAGGAGCTGTTGGTACGGGGTGGTTGTTGACACAGGAGCTGTTGGTACGGGGGTGGTTGTTGATACAGGAGCTGTTGGTACGGGGGTGGTTGTTGATACAGGAGCTGTTGGTACGGGGGTGGTAGTTGATACAGGAGCTGTTGGTACGGGTGGTTGTTGGTACAGGAACTGTTGGTACGGGGGTGGTTGTTGATACAGGAGCTGTTGGTACGGGGGTGGTTGTTGATACAGGAGCTGTTGGTACGGGGGTGGTAGTTGATACAGGAGCTGTTGGTACGGGTGGTTGTTGATACAGGAGCTGTTGGTACGGGCGTGGTTGTTGATACAGGAGATGTTGGTACGGGTGGTTGTTGACACATGAGCTGTTGGTACGGGGGTGGTTGTTGACACAGGAGCTGTTGGTACGGGGTGGTTGTTGACACAGGAGCTGTTGGTACGGGGGTGGTTGTTGATACAGGAGCTGTTGGTACGTGGGTGGTTGTTGATACAGGAGCTGTTGGTACGGGGGTGGTTGTTGATACAGGAGCTGTTGGTACGGGGTGGTTGTTGATACAGGAGCTGTTGGTACGGGGGTGGTTGTTGATACAGGAGCTGTTGGTACGGGGGTGGTTTTTGGTACGGGAGTTGTCGATACGGGAGTGTTTTTTGGTACGGGAGCTTGTTGTTGGTACCACAACGACTGTCACGGGACAGTGGCCTCCCGACGGACACAAGTGCGAGTCGACGCGCCGATACACGCGGCACTAATTGATATGAGGAATAATAGGCCGGTGGACAGGAAGCGCAGGAAATGGGAATCGGCAGACGCAACGAGAGTGATAGAGTGGACGATTACTCAAGCCACAGCCCCTATTGTGGCGACTCAATGCGGACGGTAATGGCGCCCCGTGAAAGGCCACTTCCGTACTGGGGCTGACGGCGATACCTGTGGAAGCGGTGCTGGACATGAAGGAGATGAAGTGGTTGTGATTGTTGCGGTTGTTATTGCGGTTGTGGTTATTGCGGTTGTGCTGGTTGTGGCCGTGTTATATCATATATATATATATATATATATATATATATATATCACAATAATTAATATATATATATATATATATATATATATATACACACAGTAAAATTATGTAGCTCATTGAACTATGAAGACTGGGGGATCTTTATGTAGATACATACATATGCTCTCAGCTACGTACAGGTGCATTAATAACATAATTAGGTACCTTCTGTTGCGCCTAAATCCTTAGAAACCAAGCTTAGAGACGCATTACTACAAAAAAGTTTATCAATATCATAGTCATTAAAATCCAGTTCTCATTAGATTGATTGATATTCCAGGGAACTATGGTAGGTAGGCAACGTTGTAAAAGTGTGTCTTTTATTGACGGCGGAATGTAGCAATATTTGCAACTGATTTAACACTAGAAGGAATCATATTCCAAAGATTAGGTGAACCAACAACAAACGTCATACTCCCAATATGTCTATTGTCTACAGGGAAACAAAAATAAAGCAGAACTATGTGGTCGAAGCTGAACATGTTTTCTTACAGGAGTAAGAAATGAATGTAATGGATAGTAATGGTACACATTTTAAAGATGACATGATATCGGACAGGACGCCAATGCAGCGACTTTAGAAGCGACATAGAAGCGACATAGAGTAAAACACGGAGACCTAGTCACAACCCTTGCTAAGCAATTCTGAACACCTTGTAGTTTTGTGATATCCGTAATAGCAATATTATGAAAAAGCGAATTGCTATAGTCTAATTTACTGATGACTAGCGCAGTTGAAATAGTTTTTGCAATATAAACAAGCAAATACCGACGAATAAGCCGCAAATTACGAATGTGGTAATACTAATTGAAAGGCTTTATCAATATCCTCATGATTTGTTGCGTATCCTTAAGTGTTATTCGCATGAATCTCGGTGCGAATGTTGGATTCATTGTCTTTCGACTCAAACTCAACGTTACGACTGCGATTTAAGAGCTGAATTGACCTATATAGCTTTGCAACCGAGGGATCAACACATTACAGAGAGCCGTTGGTATGTGGCAGTTCAACCAATGAATCGTTAGGAAGTTACTTTCATTACGTCACGTCCCCGTGTTCTATCTGCAAAGCCTTCAGTCGCGTATTGCCAAGCGTTTGCTACTTGCTACAGCTGTCACCTCACGCATGAGCACAATCTATAGTAATATTGACTCGAACTGCCTGCTAATGACCCGCAGGCGTTCTGGATATCAAGGTTCGGTGACTATCTTATAGCGACAGACAGCGGCTTTGGGACAGTGCCAACAGTAATTCAACTTCTGCCAACGCAGCATATACGAGCGCCTACTAAAATAATAATTGCCACAAAATGGCACAGTTGTCGTTCTGGGTGTGCTGGTTACGATTGCTAACATACGCGGATAAAAAATATTAAATTGCACTTAATTATTACATTACAGCGTAGAGTAGTTTTTTAATGAAATGATGAACGTTAAATGAGCGCAGTTATTGTGGGAGCAGCGATAGTGTAAACATGTATGTTGTTTATGTCACAGGATACTTGAAATTCCGAAAACAATGTGTATGTCAAGATGCAACATTGCAAATAACATTGTGAATAATATTTACAGCGTAATCCTGATCCAGACGATGCTTTTTTTGTAATTATTTCAAGCTTCTAATAACTTAATTTAGACAATTCGAATTCCATTTTTGGTATATAGTCTTTATTGTTACAATCGGTTGTCGTGGTGATGTCTAACAATTGAATGTTTAATGCTATAACCGAATCAGAATCGCACGGTTGAATTGCACAGATTGTATTTCACACATGGGTAATACAGGCTATTTTAGAAAGTGCAACCTCCGTTTCGCACTAGCCAAAAGAACACTTATTTGCTCAATCAAGAAGACGTACTCCGCCGTTCATCGTGTAATTAGTTAAAGCAGGAGTGCCAACTCCTAGATTTTATGTTTTTCATTTAGTATATCGATCTGATGACTTTAACATGCATGTTGAAGGTTTACTGCCTGCCAATTTGTGTTCAATTACTTTACAAAACTAGGAACAATGTTCGCAATTTGAAAGATTCAGCCTGCAGCACATTCAAATGGTAAACAAAACATCCAGTTTCAAAACAAAATTAATTGACAATAATGCCGAGGCGAGCAGAGTTAACCGCAATACCCTTTGACATTTAGCTTTCCTGCGTTCTAGACAGTAGACATCCCGTTACAAATTACTTTTCGGCAAATTTTGGGCAGAGGCGCTGGCACCCTCCCTGGTGTGGCGTCGAAGACACTGCTTACGGTCGCGTGCCAGGAACTGGTTTTACGTTGTATTTCTGGCCAACTGACCCGTAACCATCATCGCACGAAATAACTACGTAATTAACAACACGTGCCCCCTACCACTAGGGCCCGTCTACAAGTGTCTTGTTTGTTTACGTGTGATGTGACATCAACACACAAGTGTGGCATAAATACCTTGACAATGAGGGGAACTACCAAAAGAAGAATAAAGATGTGCTAAAAATTACAGTGTCGAAAGAAATACTGGAGTGGCGACAATCAACAAATGAAGGATTGCGGATGTAAACGATGAGTTTATTGTATTAAAAAGTGTTTAAAAGAAGCTGAGGAGAGGTTGACGATAGTGCGCTGTTTATGTAGAGTGAAAGAGAATAGAAAGCAGATGCCTGATGAGAGAATAGGAAAAGAATATGTGGCGGCCTAGTTTGGGTTTGGAGGATTCTATATGTGTGCGTGTGTGTGTGTGTGTTGTTTTGTTGTTGTTGTGTGTTGTTGTGTGTGTGTGTGTGTGTGTGTGTGTGTGTGTGTGTGTGTGTGTGTGTGTGTTGTGGTGCGTGCGTGTGTGCGTGCGTGCGTGCGTGGTGCGTGGTTGGTGCGTGCGTGTGGAGTGGAGTGGAGTGGAGTGGAGTGGGTGTGGTGGGTGTGGTGGAGTGGAGTGGAGTGGAGTGGAGTGGAATGGAATGGAATGGAATGGAATGGGGTGGGGTGGGGTGGGGTGGTTGGTGCAAACATACATACCAGCTTCACACCAGAAGTTGTACTCGATATTGTTGTTCTAATTTAAATACGAGCGCAACAACATGCAGTAAAAACAATATTAATGTTACACTAAAACAACAGCCAACACTGTAGTGTAGCAGCTAATTTTAACCAACACCAGCGTAGAAATACATACGTCTACATGCAGCAACTGGTTGGTTTAAATTAACCGCTGAAAACAACGAATCGTGAACGCTGCTTGCTATAAAACATTAACCGACACAGACAACGAAATATTGGCTCCCTCGTCTGAGTAAAAAATCAAAATGTCAAGGATGAGATTTCGACCACAGACATCGTCTAGAC
This sequence comes from Ridgeia piscesae, assembly GCA_025642075.2. NCBI lineage: Eukaryota > Metazoa > Annelida > Polychaeta > Sabellida > Siboglinidae > Ridgeia > Ridgeia piscesae. The sequence goes on along the minus strand of JAODUO010000320.1, from coordinate 562,444 downwards.
ATCACGTTCACAGAAACATTACGGAACAGGTAGAACTGATGGAGCAGCTGTCGCACAAGGTGGCTACGGAGGTAGCTAAATGCACTTAAGTCACATTTTCTTATTAACATAGACATGATGTCAGCCAAAGTTGTCTGGCAAAGGCGGACCGTTACATTTGGCATCAACACATATTCAGCAACAGATGGGCCGGCCTCCCTGCTCGTGTGTGACTATCGCAAACATGGACAGTAAGCAAGAAGATAGTTTACAAATGATATAAACTATAAATATCACATAAACGCTGGTCATGTGACATAACTGTAGCGAAGTTGCCAATGAAACGGTCTGACTCAGGTGAATTATTCGGATGTGAAAATTAGGTTTTTCGTAAGTAAATGACGGCTATGTCATCTGTAGTGATATACATTAAGCTACATAATTTTATGATAATTCGACTTAATTTGCCGCACCTAATTATATGTGAAAATCACGGTCGAGTTGTAGGCATTTATATATATATATATATATATATATATATATATATATATATATATATATATATATATATATATATATATATATAAACATATAAGTAAATCGTTCAGTCGTAATAGAAGCCCCATATATATATATATATATATATATATATATATATATATATATATATATATATATATAATATATAATATATATATTATTGTATCTCATTTTATTGTATACAGGCACTACATGACTTAAACACCTGAACATATTCCTATTTGACATGAAATGTACATTGCAGGTTGAAAATGGCGAATAAAGCTTTATTATTTGTATTACATATTGACTGGGGCGGCGCGGCCCAATGGAATAACATGTATACGTCAATAACATGAACACCTTAATTAAAGACATGTTAACATAGGTTTATCATGAGTAATCGGACTTTTCGCTTAGTGGGGGCTTCTATTACGACTGAACGATTTACTGCCGTTTATAGACACAGACTTATAAAGAACACTATTTCATAATAAATCAAAGCATTTATACCAATAACCAGGATCAAAATAGTGTTGTTTACGGAAACAACGTATTTAAGTGTCTGTTATATACGACAATGACTTAAAAAGACGGCGCAATACGTCACAGGCACAGCGAACTGTAAGAAATGACCCATGCTGCAATTATGTAATATCATTTATCCTTGATCCTTTAATTCGGCTACAGTGGGACAGTCCATTAATTTCGTCCACACTGTATCGATGGTTTTAATGCAAATCGGCGAGCTTTGACGAATCAGCGGTTCCCAAAGTGAACGAAAACCTGGAGACGTCAATAATTTTGTGGCTCGCTTCATTTGTGAGTTTCCGTGACTGGCTTCCGGCTCCTTAGACGGATACTCAAACCCGTCTATCACGCCATCAATTTCCCTGCTAGTATGACGAATATGGCTGGCCAATATCAATCATCCCTAATGGCCACCTATACAGACATATCCGCTGGTATGTGCAGGCGCTGTCTAAATATTTTCGCTGAATATTCAGATTTTATGCGCGGAGCATTTTTTTGCATTTGCTCAAAGTAGGCCTAATTTGAATTGTTATTAATTAGGCCTATTGCTTTGTCCGATTTAATACATTGACGAAAATGATCGTTATTGACCTTCGCAGAAACCCGCTCATTTATCGTTTCCTGATCAACAAAACTGATAAATTTATATCTCAGAAGAGAGCGTTAAAAATAGGTACAACAACATTGCGTTGAACTCTAGATGATTTAAAGGTCATCCTGCCCACTCTACACACTTGCCATCTCATTCATCTGGGCAGCATTTTCGTTTAAATAGTGATATCGCTTGTTAAACATGGTTAACCTTATTACATTTCTTTTAATAAGATGTGCAAGGTTTTTCCCATACTGTCCTACCTTCGTGTTTATTATTTACTTAACCCGTTAATTCATTGTAATCGTTGCTTTCTAGTGGCTGTTTCGTGTCCATCCAATTCTCCTTCAATTCATGAGAAACCTTTGAAACTGCCACACACAAAGACCACAAAAGGAAAGAAGTAATTTCCCAAACGTATAAGGGCGTTCTCCCTAGCCTGACCTTGATTAACCTGAACCCTCGGAGAATCCAGGATATCAAAGAGACACACAGAGAAAAACCAACAACACAAAAACCCGATGCTTGTTATCCTAATCAGTTGTTATCGTAACACTCGAAGTCAGCGTGCAGCCGGCCGTCTGTTCTTGCCGATAAACAAGTCTATATTTCGTTATCGTTTAACTAAAACGTCTAGCTGAAAGATCCTCTTTGGCGATCAGTGGTGAAGCTCGTTTGCGTCACCACAAAAGCATCAACAGACGCAATAATTGCGTTGGTCGGGGCAGACGCCACGTTTGACCTACTTTCTGTCTTCTGCTTCAATCACAGACGACAGTCATGTGTGCATTTTATTGATAGTCGCGTTCACTCTTAATGCCAATTTGAACACACACACACACACACACACACACACACACACACACACACACACACACACACACACACACACACACACACACACACACACACACACACACACACACACACACACACACACACACACACACACACACACCCCACCCCACAACACCACAGCAGCACACCACAGAACACACACACGACACACAACACACACAAAACACACACACACACACACACACACACACACACACACACACACACACACACACACACACACACACACACACACACACACAACACACACACAACACACACACACACACACACACACACACACACACACACACACACACACACACACACACACACACACACACACACACACACACACACACACACACACACACACACACACACACACACACACACACACACACACACACACACACACACACACACACACACACACAACAAAACACACAAATATACACACACAATCACACACACACACAAGACGTATATGTTGGGGGGGAAGGCGAGTAGATTCGCCAACCGAATATTACATAGACTCGGAAGGTCGGAATGTATTTGTTATGGTGTAATCGCTCAGAAAAAGCGTGGCGCACATGTATTCCCACAACAGCCGCGCGTGATTGTTTCTGTGTGCTAGTGACGTCCGACGTGAGTATCTATTGACGACTTAAAACAAATATGTAATTACCTCAGCCACTTGTGTGCCAGGGCCAGAGTCTTAGTTGAATAAAATCTTACACATGAAATTATAGAGTTGAGACCGGGCAGTGGTTGCTTTCATAATTGGCTATGTCCATCTCATTGTCGGTTCTTTGATGTACACATGCATAATTGGCTCAATAACATTCGCAGATGTTTTTTAATAACATCATCGTCATCACTATTACCACGGCATCATCATTATCATCATTATGCAGCCGTGGTTTCCTGTGGTTGGGCGAAGGCCTCAGCAAGCTGTTTACAGATTGTCTGTCTTGCAAAATGATGCCCTTGCAGTACCAGTCTATCCGTCGTCTCGACGGTCTTCGTTTAGATTGTTTCGCTTCGTGACGTGTCCACGCGTGGCACACGATGTCATCGGTTATTTAAACTGATGTGCCCTGTCCAGGTCCACTACCGTATTCTGACTTGTTCAATCGTATATATCTATGAGCTTTGTCTTCTTTCTTACTCACATGTTCGTGTTTCTCTCTCGATAAGTGATCTTCTTTCCATCTCTGTTTGTATTTTTGTGGCTGTTAGACTGTTGTTTGTTGCCTGGTTGGTGAGTAGCTATGTTTCGGCGCCAGATGGTAACGCTGAAAGAATTTACCGTAGCCGTTACATCTGATAACAACACGACGTTACGTCTGGCAACATGTCGAAGTCAACTACCGGTCGACAGATAACCTTCACTCGTTTTAATAAGCCGGCGACTTGAACATTCACCAAAATCAATACAGAGAGAAGTACCTAAATAATAGCATGTATACACTGAAGATTCCAATTTTGACAACCGCTTAGAAGGATTCTATCTGTGGAAAAATGAAGAAATAAGGTTTTACCAAGAACTGCCGATAAACGTTGCGCATGCGTACTAATACGTTGCTGTATTTGACGACATGAGGAGGGAGGAGGGAGGGAGGGAGGGAGAGGGAGGGAGGGAGGGAGGGAGGGAGGGAGGGAGGGAGGGAGGGAGGGAGGGAGGGAGGGAGGGAGGGAGGGAGGAGGGAGGGAGGGAGGGAGGGAGGGAGGGAGGAGGGAGGAGGGAGGGAGGGAGGGAGGAGGGAGGAGGGAGGGAGGGAGGGAGGAGGACGGACGGACGGACGGACGGACGGACGGACGGACGGACGGACGGACGGACGGACGGACGGACGGACGGACGGACGGACGGACGGACGGACGGACGGACGGACGGACGGACGGACGGACGGACGGACGGACGGACGGACGGACGGACGGACGGACGGACGGACGGACGGACGGACGGACGGACGGACGGACGGACGGACGGACGGACGGACGGACGGACGGACGGACGGACGGACGGACGGACGGACGGACGGACGGACGGACGGACGGACGGACGGACGGACGGACGGACGGACGGACGGACGGACGGACGGACGGACGGACGGACGGACGGACGGACGGACGGACGGACGGACGGACGGACGGACGGACGGACGGACGGACGGACGGACGGACGGACGGACGATATCGCTCACATATCGTTCGTTTTTATTTCGCCAATTTCCTGTGAAGCGTCTGTGTCGTTGGTAATTTCAAAAAGCAATTCCATTGGAAAAACGGGAAAATGAACTGAATGTAAATCTGCCAATGCAACTACGCTTTTCTTTTCCACTTAGAAAGTGCCATATCATTTTTTTATTTAGCTTGATGGCGTCGTCAGATTAATATTATCTTCGATTGAGACAAGTCCCTGACTGCTGTTATATTGTTATATAAATACATAAAAGTGATTATGATAACTACGCAATTAGATGTAGCAAAGACATAATAGTAATATATGAAAACTATACTTCTTCTGACACGTCAGCACACGTGGGCCAAATATTAGGTCGAACGTCAAATAGGTACATCATATTTTTCAATAGACCGCGTTATTTATGCATCACGTAGGCTAGCCAGATTCACGAGTGGCTAAATGAACTGATCAAGAATCTGTGAGTAATTGTTTTAAAATATTTATTATTTATAAATACAATCACTCATTGATGTTTTTTTGTTGAATAAAGACCGCAGTGAAAAGTCCGCTGTTTTATGCTATAGTTTGTATATCAGGTGTGATTGCAATGCACCCGTATCTAGCGCAGTCCCAATTACTGCCCTTTGTTTTGGGCGAACTAACGAGTATTTCTTACAATTATATGGCCACTTCGTCAGGACAAGCCGAACAAAGGTCAGGTCGGGTGCCACATTAGTAGGTCATAATAAAAATCGCGATATTTGAACTGAAGAACGTTGTTATAATTGGATTATGTTTCGGTGAAGCGATGTTTATGCAAACGCATAACGTGCGTTAATGACAACTTTATTGTCCGTTTTCGTGGCACTAGGCGGCTATAAAGATGTTTTGCAGTCATGTGCGGTAGGTTAGCATCTCAAGTGCGATTGAAATGGATTCGCACCAGTTATTGCCATGCGATCTTGGCAAACTAACAACTATGTAATCAGGTCGACATTACTGTTTTTATCGCGAGAAATTGCAGTGTGTGAAACTACGCCGAGAACTAATAATCTTACACTGCATTCGCCGATGCAGCGACCATTCAAATGTCAACTCCGGTATCGTCGTTGCGGCTAATATTATCTCATGCGTGTAAGATACCGACCTGTTTATTTGTTCTATTATTGCCGCGGAAAGAGAAACATTACCTTCTGTAAATGTATAGGTTTCGTATGTGTACGTTGCTGCACTCCACTCAGCTCTATGAATGGTATCTGGCTATAGACAGTGGCTGATATTTGTGTATAACAGTATTCGCGTATAAATTTCGGCTTGGCTTAATGTTTCCCAGAGAAGTCAAGGTTGTATTCGATTGAATAGGTCTACCTGCCAGGGAGAAAAGTGTACTTACGCTTTAGCAGTCCATCTGCCATTGAGAAAAGTGTCCTTACGCTTTGGAAGTCTATTTACCATGGAGAAAATTGTACTTACGCTTTGGAAGTATATTTACCATGGAGAAAAGTGTACTTACGCTTTGGAAGTCTATCTACCATGGAGAAAAATGTACTTACGCTTTGGAAGTCTATCTACCATGGAGGAAAATGTACTTACGCTTTGGAAGTCTATCTACCATGGAGAAAAGTGTCCTTACGCTTTGGAAGTCTAAATACCATGGAGAAAAGTCTACTTACGCTTTGGAAGTCTATCTACCATGGAGAAAAGTGTCCTTACGCTTTGGAAGTCTATCTACCATGGAGAAAAATGTACTTACGCTTTGGAAGTCTATCTACCATTGAGAAAAGTGTCCTTACGCTTTGGAAGTCTATCTACCATGGAGAAAAATGTACTTACGCTTTGGAAGTCTATCTACCATGGAGAAAAGTGTCCTTACGCTTTGGAAGTCTAAATACCATGGAGAAAAATGTACTTACGCTTTGGAAGTCTATCTACCATGGAGAAAAGTGTACTTACGCTTTGGAAGTCTATCTACCATGGAGAAAAGTGTACTTACGCTTTGGAAGTCTATTTACCATGGAGAAATGTGTACTTACGCTTTGGAAGTCTATTTACCATGGAGAAAAGTGTACTTACGCTTTGGAAGTCTATCCATGGAGAAGTGTACTTACGCTTTGAGTCATTCCATGGAGAAAAGTGTACTTACGCTTTGGAAGTCTATCTACCATGGAGAAAAGTGTACTTACGCTTTGGAAGTCTATCTGCCATGGAGAAAAGTGTACTTACGCTTTGGAAGTCTCTCTACCATGGAGAAATGTGTACTTATGCTTTGGAAGTTTATCTGCCATGGAGACAAGGGTATTATACTTTAAAAGTCTCTGGACTGGATATAGCGCTATATAAGTCAATTTCTTTACATAATTTGCAACGTCTTCTTTGGGACGATTCCTGTGGTTTCTTCGGTAGCTGCTTCGTCTTCTTCGTGTGCAACATCAGCTGTGACGACAGTTACTTCGTACACAACATCAGCTGTGAGACAGTTACTTCGTACACAACATCAGCTGTGAGGACATTACTTCTTCGTACACAACATCAGCTGTGAGGACAGTTACTTCGTGCACAACATCAGCTGTGAGGACAGTTACTTCGTACACAACATCAGCTGTGAGGACAGTTACTTCGTGCACAACATCAACTGTGAGGACAGTTACTTCGTACACAACATCAGCTGTGAGGACAGTTACTTCGTACACAACATCAGCTGTGAGGACAGTTACTTCGTGCACAACATCAGCTGTGAGGACAGTTACTTCGTGCACAACATCAGCTGTGAGGACAAGTTACTTCGTTTGCACAACATCAGCTGTGAGGACAGTTACTTCGTGCACAACATCAGCTGTGAGGACAGTTACTTCGTGCACAACATCAGCTGTGAGGACAGTTACTTCGTGCACAACATCAGCTGTGAGGACAGTTACTTCGTACACAACATCAGCTGTGAGGACAGTTACTTCGTGCACAACATCAGCTGTGAGGACAGTTACTTCGTGCACAACATCAGCTGTGAGGACAGTTACTTCGTGCACAACATCAGCTGTGAGGACAGTTACTTCGTGCACAACATCAGCTGTGAGGACGGGTTACTTCGTGCACAACATCAGCTGTGAGGACAGTTACTTCGTGCACAACATCAGCTGTGAGGACGTTACTTCGTCACAACATCAGCTGTGAGGACAGTTACTTCGTGCACAACATCAGCTGTGAGGACAGTTACTTCGTGCACAACATCAGCTGTGAGGACAGTTACTTCGTGCACAACATCAGCTGTGAGGACAGTTACTTCGTGCACAACATCAGCTGTGAGGACAGTTACTTCGTGCACAACATCAGCTGTGAGGACAGTTACTTCGTGCACAACATCAGCTGTGAGGACAGTTACTTCGTGCACAACATCAGCTGTGAGGACAGTTACTTCGTGCACAACATCAGCTGTGAGGACAGTTACTTCGTGCACAACATCAGCTGTGAGGACAGTTACTTCGTGCACAACATCAGCTGTGAGGACAGTTACTTCGTGCACAACATCAGCTGTGAGGACAGTTACTTCGTGCACAACATCAGCTGTGAGGACAGTTACTTCGTGCACAACATCAGCTGTGAGGACAGTTACTTCGTGCACAACATCAGCTGTGAGGACAGTTACTTCGTGCACAACATCAGCTGTGAGGACAGTTACTTCGTGCACAACATCAGCTGTGAGGACAGTTACTTCGTACACAACATCAGCTGTGAGGACAGTTACTTCGTGCACAACATCAGCTGTGAGGACAGTTACTTCGTGCACAACATCAGCTGTGAGGACAGTTACTTCGTGCACAACATCAGCTGTGAGGACAGTTACTTCGTGCACAACATCAGCTGTGAGGACAGTTACTTCGTGCACAACAGCAGCTGTGAGGACAGTTACTTCGTGCACAACATCGTCTGTGAGGACAGTTACTTCGTGCACAACATCAGCTGTGAGGACAGTTACTTCGTGCACAACATCAGCTGTGAGGACAGTTACTTCGTGCACAACATCAGCTTTGAGGACAGTTATTTCGTGCACAACATCAGCTGTGAGGACAGTTACTTCGTACACAACATCAGCTGTGAAGATAGTTACTTCGTGCACAACATCAGCTGTGAGGACAGTTACTTCGTGCACAACATCAGCTGTGAGGACAGTTACTTCGTGCACAACATCAGCTGTGAGGACAGTTACTTCGTGCACAACATCAGCTGTGAGGACAGTTACTTCGTGCACAACATCAGCTGTGAGGACAGTTACTTCGTGCACAACATCAGCTGTGAGGACAGTTACTTCGTGCACAACATCAGCTGTCAGGAAAAGTTACTTTGACACAACATCAGCTGTGAGGACAGTTACTTCGTGCACAACATCAGCTGTGAGGACAGTTACTTCGTGCACAACATCAGCTGTGAGGACAGTTACTTCGTGCACAACATCAGCTGTGAGGACAGTTATTTCGTGCACAACATCAGCTGTGAGGACAGTTACTTCGTGCACAACATCAGCTGTGAGGACAGTTACTTCGTGCACAACATCAGCTGTGAGGACAGTTACTTCGTGCACAACATCAGCTGTGAGGACAGTTACTTCGTGCACAACATCAGCTGTGAGGACAGTTACTTCGTGCACAACATCAGCTGTGAGGACAGTTACTTCGTGCACAACATCAGCTGTGAGGACAGTTACTTCGTCACAACATCAGCTGTGACGACAGTATATTCGTGCACAACATCAGCTGTGAGGACAGTTACTTCGTGCACAACATCAGCTGTGAGGACAGTTATTCGTGCACAACATCAGCTGTGAGGACAGTTACTTCCACAACATCAGCTGGAGACAGTTACTGTCACAACATCAGCTGTGAGGACAGTTACTTCGTGCACAACATCAGCTGTGAGGACAGTTACTTCGTGCACAACATCAGCTGTGAGGACAGTTACTTCGTGCACAACATCAGCTGTGAGGACAGTTACTTCGTGCACAACATCAGCTGTGAGGACAGTTACTTCGTGCACAACATCAGCTGTGAGGACAGTTACTTCGTGCACAACATCAGCTGTGAGGACAGTTACTTCGTGCACAACATCAGCTGTGAGGACAGTTACTTCGTGCACAACATCAGCTGTGAGGACAGTTACTTCGTGCACAACATCAGCTGTGAGGACAGTTACTTCGTGCACAACATCAGCTGTGAGGACAGTTACTTCGTGCACAACATCAGCTGTGAGGACAGTTACTTCGTGCACAACATCAGCTGTGAGGACAGTTACTTCGTGCACGAACATCAGCTGTGAGGACAGTTACTTCGTGCACGACATCAGCTGTGAGGACAGTTAATTCGACACACGTAATTGTGCTCTACGTAGCTCATATACATCAGAGTGGTCTTCATTTGTAACATCGTCTACAACCAAAAATATTGCGTTTTCACTGTTCCCACATAACTAAAAATAAATCTTCATCGAAACCAAATCGGCACATAATGACGGCCAATGCTTTTAAATGTGCGTATGTACATGCGTGCGTACCTGAATGCGTGGGTGTGTGCTTGCGCACGCACATGCATACGTGCCTGCCTGTATTTGTGTGTTCGTGTGCGTAGACATTTGTCCGAAATGAACACACACAATTACAACGCCAAAAGCGTGTCAGCAAATAAACTTGTCAACGATCAATATTTGTTACCAAATAACACGACACATCTTAACTGTATTATTTTCGCGGCACCATAAATATATTTGTTTATCCCACGCGCATTAAAATAAACAAATCATCACTCACTTGGTCGCGCGTTTCGTGTGTTACCAAAACAAACGAGACACATTTTAATTGATTGATTTTGTAGGACAACAAATATATTTGTTTATCCTACGCGCATTAAGATAAACATTTCATCACTCATTCTACGGCGGGTTCCACTTGACAATGACAGATGTGACTACAAAAAATAACTCGTTTGCTCGACGGGTAATTGAAGTATGTTTTATCTTACCAATGACACATTGAAAAACGTTTAGCCTTACTATGTTCATATTGATCAGAGCGTTATTTTCCCGTCTAGATCTATCCGAACGCGACGGAGTTGAATTACGGACGAATGACGACGCAGGATATAAATCGATCTTGACAAATTATCGCTCGCTGTGTGACACAACCTTAACGGTATGGCAGTTGGCGAATAAATGTCCTTAATTTGGCGGCATGTGTGTCAGGGCGTATTCGAATTGAGGGCAACGGGCGATCATTAACACAAACAAATGGCGGAAATAATTAGCAGTTTGCATCGCTTCCTGTCCGTTAGATTGCGTTGTAGAGGCATGCCCGCTCATTGATTCATGCAATCACCCAGAAAGTTGCCGTTCGCGTCCTCGTGGCTTTACTCACGGTATTACGATTCATCAAATGTGTCGTTTGAAACTCATAACCTGCTCTGGGTGTTGTCAATGAGAGCGATCGGCCGACACCGTTGAATTTATCATTGGTTGGTCAAATTACATTTAACGGACGTGAAATATGTTTAATGAGTTACAACGTTCGTAGATGGAGACACATGTCTCGTCGATGCCCGACAAACCAAACATTTGCGATTGCCAGGCTTATCGCTAACCGGTCTAATGCTCGCATCTGTTACCGTGGGAACCACGCGGAAACTCTGATAAGAACACTGCTGGCGCCAGCGTGCGTTATACCGGCCTCACCTGAGTCAGCCACTTTGATGTTTTATCAACAGGCGGCGCTGCGTGCAGTGTTCAGTTTAGTCAATCAGATTCGTACGCCACCTGTGCCAATGCGGATTCACCGGTTGAGATCAATCGGGTTTTTGCGGTGTTTACAAACGTGAAACGAGGAGTTTATGTTGCGAGCGAATTTGCGGTTTACTAAGAATAACCCCGCAGTGCGCCTCTTGTGTGGTGCATATGCGTACGTATCTGATATCGTTTACTCGAGTTATTTCACGGATAACCGTGGTACAAAAAATAACTGCTCTTATAAGAAACAGGTTTGTATCAAATAGCGGCATCGCCGGTGGCATTTATTTTTGCTCGAACGAGTTTTTGAAGTATTCTTAGCGTTTATGTTTGATCAGCCTACGTGTATTTTTATCAGTAGTACTGGAAATTGTAATAAAATTCTCTGTTAGTAAAATTAACAGGTGTGCATGTGCGAAAGAAAACAGACGTGTTGAGGGAACATTCCAGTGCAGCATTGTTGCAATAGTTAGTACATACATATATACATACACACATACATACATATATACATACATAAATACATACATACATACATACATACATTCATACATACATACACATACACATACACATACACATACACATACACATACACATACACATACACATACACATACACATACACATACACATACACATACACATACACTACACACACATACATACATACATACATACATACATACATACATACATACATACATACATACATACATACATACATACATACATACATACATACATACATACATACATACATACATACATACATACATACATACATACATACACACATACATACATACATACATACATACATACATACATACGTACGTACGTACGTACGTGCGTGCGTGCGTGCGTGCGTGCGTGGGTGCGTGCATGCATGCATACATACATGTATACATACATACATACATACATACATACACATACACACATACACACACATACATACATACATACATACGTACGTACGTACGTACGTACGTACGTACGTACGTGCGTGCGTGCGTGCGTGCGTGCGTGCGTGCGTGCGTGCATGCATGCATACATACATACATACATATATACATACACACACACACACATACATACATACATACATACATACATACATACATACATACATACATACATACATACATACATACATACACATACATACATACACATACATACATACACATACATACATACATACATACTTACATACATTCATTCAAACATACATACATATATACATACATACATACATACATACATACATACATACATACATACACACATACATACATACATACATACACACATACATACATACACACACACAACAACACACACACACACACACACACACACACACACACACACACACACAACACACACACACACACACACACACACACACACACACACACACACACACACACACACACACACACACACACCATTGTGACGTCAGACATACACGTATAGAACGTCATCCATTTCCATCCTCCTCCATTCACCGTGTATTGTGTCTGCATTGTCTGATGTGGTCTTCCCTTGCGACGGTCCACTGTTACGTTTCTTTTGGCTACCCTCTTGTTCGTTTTATGGATGATTATAAATCTACAACTGCTGTGTTCTTTCTTGTTTTAAAGATATAGCCAACATATATCCATAAACCTTTCAGTAAAGTTGAAACGTAATACACTAAACAACAGTGCCAAGATGCAAACGTTGCCATCAATAGCTCTCTCTGACTACTCGTTGATTTCTCCTGCTGCGTGTGCTTGCAACATAACATAACCGGAAATTACGTCACAGACGAAAGATACCCGCATAAGACGTACATAACAACACGACGTATGTTGCCAGTTGTTTCACAGACTTGTTGGTGGTTTCGTCTGCGTTCTTCGTGGTGTTGATTGGCCGTCAGCTGGCCGACTTGTCACCCGCCCGCAGCGAATTCATTCGCAGGTTGCCCCCCCCCCTCCGTTACTTGGATTTATTCTTTTCGGCGGCTTTGATTTTTTCAGTAATTACACTGGCTGAATTCCAACTGCGGTGTTAGTCGGAGGTCCCGTGCTCCAGGGGCGATCTGGTGTGATCTCGCTGACCCCGTTTCGCTCGGGAACAGGGAGAAACCTGCCCAAGGTTCCGCCTGCAGATGCCCGCGGGCATCGTACTGACGCAGGCATCACGTGGGTTTACGTGCAACCGAGTCCGATACATCGATCTATATGATAATCGCGTTACTTGATTTTATGACATGTAGAAGGATTGAGGCAAGTGTGATTATATTGGAAACTATGAGGATTTCATTGCGACGAAGACCCGAAGTAGAGGCCGTGATTAACGCAGGAGATTGGCACATCTAAGACAATCAACGTGGTGGCGTGGCCGAGATAGAAAACCGGTTCGTATGTCAGGTGCGGCTTAGTCTTGGCATTGTTGGCATTTTACAATAGATTTTCGCAGATGTGTATGACTAGACTTTGTCTTACGATACGAACATCTTGAATGGCAGTGGGTATGTCGTTGTGTTTGGTTACAATTTAATCATTGTATTTGACTGAAGTTTGATCGTCGTGTTTGATTGTGGCGGAACCGATTTGTATAACTAAGTTTTGGTCGTTTTGTATAACTACGATTCCACAGCCGTGTTTGAATATAATTTAAGATATTGAAGTTTGTATATAAAAATGTAAAGGTAAGTCCTGTCATCGAGCAGTATCCAATCGCTACGATTGCCCAAAGCGCGTTATACTTTACTATTTGCAGACTTGTTCAATCGAACACCATCTCGACTTATTTGGAAAGCATTCAACCACGTTGTAATTAATACGCACAAATTATTCGTACACAAATATCCACCTCTGTCTATAGCCAGATACTCATTCATACATTTGAGTGAACTGGAGCAATGTAGAGTGACAAAATGCCCAATGTTTGAGACACGGCAGCGCAGGATTCGATTCCACGTTGTCTAACTCGGGAGTCTGACGCTCTAGTCGCCGCAAATGACCGCACTTTGATCGTTTAGTTTGATTATCGTGATGTACAAATTAGATTTGGCCGTTGTGTTGACCATGAGGGTGACCGTTCAGTGTGACCAAGGTATAACGACATTATGACAAATGTTTGACTGCTTATTGCCAAACCTGAGTTTGATCACTATATATAACAAGAGTTTGTCGTTACGTATAACTAAGACTTGACCATCGTATATGACAAGAGTTTGACCATTGCATATGATTTAATCCGGCTTTCAGTGGTCACTCCGGCTGCTTGACTCGTTACACCTTTGGCAGTTGCAGTTTGCACGGATCTAAAAGCGTATTTGGCCGTAATTTGACCACCGTGTTTGGATACTGTTTGACAGATATGTCGGTCAGCATTTGAGGAATGTTTGACCGCCGCTTGGTCGATTCCTTTGACCGAGGCCACTTTGACCAACTTAGTTTGTCACAGTTTCAGTTATGTCTGTGGCTACGACATGGCGATGCGACATAGAAGCGACATTGTTTTGAATGTTCCGTCCCTTG
>JAODUO010000320.1:520000-542500 GCA_025642075.2 Ridgeia piscesae | reverse complement strand
GATTGAATCGGAGGAAGAGGCACCTTTGATGTGATACTAGAAAAAAATGACTTTGACCTTTACACGCTATTCTCTTGAATCGCGTCGGCAACCTTTATTTATAATAAAAAGTTGGCATTATTGTGTTCACAGCCATCAAAGTTCGTCTTCGTCTGAATCAAATACCGTGTCTCATACCGCAGACGATCGTGACAAAAGTGCTGTTTTGAAAGAGATCTATTGCAAATAAGCTCTCATGTGGGCGCTGTTTGTCCAACCGACTCGATAACCACATATCGACCGGCCAGTAGACGTCGAGACAAAGGACAACGCATATACCATGGCGCGGAATCCATCTTGTTAGTGTGTCTAATATGTACGACAAGTGTCACGTGACTTTGATGTACATCAAAGTGTGTGTGTGTGTGTGTGTGTGTGTGTGTTGTGTGTGTGTATATATTATATATATTATATATATTATATATATATATATATATATATATATATATATATATATATATATATATATTTTTATTTTATGTATGTATATATGTATGTATGTATGTATGTATGTATGTATGTATGTATGTATGTATGTATGTATGTATGTATGTATGTATGTATGTATGTATGTATGTATGTATGTATGTATGTATGTATGTATGTATGTATGTATGTATGTATGTATGTATGTATGTATGTATGTATGTATGTATGTATGTATGTATGTATGTATGTATGTATGTATGTATGTATGTATGTATGTATGTATGTATGTATGTATGTATGTATGTATGTATGTATGTATGTATGTATGTATGTATGTATGTATGTATGTATGTATGTATGTATGTATGTATGTATGTATGTATGTATGTATGTATGTATGTATGTATGTATGTATGTATGTATGTATGTATGTATGTATGTATGTATGTATGTATGTATGTATGTATGTATGTATGTATGTATGTATGTATGTATGTATGTATGTATGTATGTATGTATGTATGTATGTATGTATGTATGTATGTATGTATGTATGTATGTATGTATGTATGTATGTATGTATGTATGTATATCAGTAGCACTGTATAGTTGCTGGTTTTTGACAACATATGTTTGGTTGAGTATCATAACTTTGACATAACATGTGAAACATAACCACATTTGCAAAAGTCAAGGCACTTGAGACAGCATATGTGTCACACTGGTTTGCTATTTAAGTTACGTAACCGATAGTTTACTACAGACGCTTGACATTATCGTCTTCCAACGCTAGACGGTCGTTGGTAGACCTACGCCTACGTCTCCGTGGACAAGTTTTGCGAGTCCCTTGCTGTGATTTGTCTGCGGGTTCTTTGCTAGTTAATAACACATCGTTAACATTTTGCTATACTCTAGATGGTCTTATGTTTCTGCTCTTGTAGTACAGAGAGAGAGAAATGTAGACATATATATATATATATATAAGAAGAGAGAGAGAGAGAGAGAGAGGAGAGAGAGAGAGAGAGAGAGGAGAGAGAGAGAGAGGGGGGAGAGAGAGAGTCAGACACACACCCGCGCGCGCGCACACACACACGCACACACATACTCACACATACACACACAGTATCACACACTTATGCACACTCATGCACACCACACACGCACATGCAAACACCACACACACACACACACACCACGCACACACGCACACACGACACACACGCACACGCACACGCACACGCACACGCACACGCACACGCACACGCACACGCACACCACACGCACGCACGCACACACACACACACACACCACGCACACCACACACACACACACACGCACACACACACACACACACACACACACACACACACACACACACAGCGGGACACAGAGGCAAACAGATTATTCGACTGACATACTGACGGACAAACAAGTAGAAATCAGGACACACAATGATACGGCGATAAACAAACAGATATAAGTACAGCGCGCGCAAGACAAGCGTCTTCACTCATAAAACATCCACACTAATAATATCTCTCTTGTTTCAGCTGCGAGAGCCACATCCGGCGTCCACTTACCTGCCAACGTGAGCCCTCGCGTCTCGTCTGGGAATAGCAATCAGCAACCACCGGCGTCTTCTCGCTGAAACCAAGACAGGCGTTGATCATGCTTCCGTCTGCTGTAATTAAGCCACCCAATGCAGGCAACAAACCCTGACCCACAAACACACACATAATCTACTGTTTATGTTTGCGTGTAGTTCTAGATGTCGCGCGGCAAATGATGATGAAGTGCGAAGCAGAACTAACGAAGACATAGTTGTCCTTCAAGACGCCGTATTCCATCACCATTACGTCTGCAGTAAGACCATGTTCCGCGTGTATAAATAAAACCGTGACCATCGCGATAGTCACTCGGTAGGCCGCAGAACATTCGCTGACATACGTACGCGCGATACCAAGATGAAACGTGCGTACGACAATGCAACTGCTGGTGACGAGTGGAGTAACTCGTCGAACTATTCGGCCCCAGCGCCCGGTAGGACTTTGCCTCTGTTCGTCGACCGGCCCGAGGCGTACATCGTGCCAGTGCTGTTCGTCATCATTTTCGTGGTCGGTGTCGTCGGCAACAGCACTTTGATCTACATCGTGGTGCGCAACAAGAGCATGCGCAATACTCCGAATGTCTACATCGTGAGTCTCGCCACCGGAGACCTTCTGCTGCTTCTGGTCTCGGTTCCGTTCACGGCGACCATCTACACGCTCCCGGAGTGGCGCTTCGGCACGGCCATGTGTAAGCTGAACCAGTTCCTGCAGACGCTCTCCCTCGGTGTGTCCGTCTTCACGCTGACCGCTCTTAGCGCTGACCGCTTCTGTGCCATCGTCAACCCGATGCGCGTCCACCAGGTGTCGCTCACAAAGCGCACGTTCCGCGTCGCTGCACTCGTATGGGTTCTCGCGTGCGTTCTCGCGCTGCCGGACGCCGTCTTCACGCACGTCGAGGGCGTCAAGTTCGCCGGTTCCGTCATGCATCTGTGCCGCATACATCCGGCCGAGTTGGGCGCCTTCTACCCGAAGCTGCACGCCATGTTCCGCTTCCTCGTCTACCTCGCCGTACCCATCGTCATCATATTCACCTTCTACGTCCTCATGGCGCGCGTCCTGCTGCAGTCGTCGCGCCACCTACCGGCCGAGGACATCGGCACGAGTCAGGCGCGAAAACAGCTGGAGGCGAGAAAGCGCGTCGCCAAGGTCGTGCTGTCCTTTGTCGTCGTCTTCGTCGCCTGTTGGCTGCCCCGCCACGTGTATGTCATCTGGTACCATTTCGACAGCGGCGCCTTCGACATGTTCTGGCACGTCTTCAAGATCGTCGGCTTCTGTCTGTCCTTCATCAACTCGTGCGTCAATCCGTTCGCCCTCTACCTGCTCAGTAAACAGTTCCGCCGCTACTATGACCGCTACCTGTTCTGTTGCTGCTACACCGCTACGGCAGCGTACAAGGAGGCGTACGCGCACTCCGCCATCAGGGTGTACACCTCCATCAACCGACGCAATGACGGCACCACCTCCACTGTCATGAACACGGCAGGGTAGACCGAGTCGTCACCTCCATTGGGAGTCGCAGCGGTATCACCTCGACCGCAATGAACACGGCAGGGTATACTCAGTGTACACCTCCATCAAGAGTCGCAACGGTATCGTCTAGACCGTCATGAACACGGCCGGGGTTGACTGATTCTACACCTCCACTAAGAGGCCGCGGTTGACTGATTCTACACCTCCACTAAGAGTAGCAACGATATCATCTCGACTATCACGAACACGGCAAGGTATACCCAGTGTACACCTCCATCAATAGTCGCAGTGGTAACGCCTAGTAAACCTCGACTGTCATGAACATAAAGGGTAGACTCACTCTACAGTTCCATTGACTGACGCAACGTTATATCACCTCGACTGTCATGAACACGGCCGGACGAACTCAGTCTACACCTCCACTAAGAGTCGCAATGGTAACGCCTAGACTGTCATGAACACGGCCGGGCGGACTCAGTCTACACCTCCATTAAGAGTCGCAGTGGTAACGCCTAGACTGTCATGAACACGGCCGGGCGGACTCAGTCTACACATCCATTAAGAGTCGCAGTGGTAACGCCTAGACTGTCATGAACACGGCCGGGCGGACTCAGTCTACACATCCATTAAGAGTCGCAGTGGAAACGCCTAGACTGTCATGAACACGGCCGGGCGGACTCAGTCTACACATCCATTAAGAGTCGCAGTGGTAACGCCTAGACTGTCATGAACACGGCCGGGCGGACTCAGTCTACACATCCATTAAGAGTCGCAGTGATAACGCCTAGACTGTCATGTACACGACCGGGCGGTCTCAGTGTACACCTCCGTTAAGAGTCGCAATGGTAACGCCTAG
Organism: Ridgeia piscesae; assembly: GCA_025642075.2. Classification (NCBI taxonomy): domain Eukaryota; kingdom Metazoa; phylum Annelida; class Polychaeta; order Sabellida; family Siboglinidae; genus Ridgeia; species Ridgeia piscesae. Next base: position 538,099 of record JAODUO010000320.1, on the reverse strand, counting down.
ACTGTCATGTACACGGCCGGGCGGACTCAGTGTACACCTCCATTAAGAGTCGCAATGGTAACGCCTAGACTGTCATGTACACGACCGGGCGGACTCAGTGTACACCTCCGTTAAGAGTCGCAATGGTAACGCCTAGACTGTCATGTACACGGCCGGGCGGACTCAGTGTACACCTCCGTTAAGAGTCGCAATGGTAACGCCTAGACTGTCATGTACACGGCCGGGCGGACTCAGTGTACACCTCCATTAAGAGTCGCAATGGTAACGCCTAGACTGTCATGTACACGGCCGGGCGGACTCAGTGTACACCTCCGTTAAGAGTCGCAATGGTAACGCCTAGACTGTCATGTACACGACCGGATAGACACATTTAACACTATCATCAATAGGTCACATGATGGTACCAATTTTCAACACTTCAAATCGGACGCCAAGACGGCCAGAGACTGGAATCAAACACTGGTAAACTATTAATTAGACAGCCACTTGAAGAACACGTATCTCTGCAGCCAACGAACATGGCTGTTCAGATTTCCGTCACCGATATCAAATATATTACAAACACGTACAGAACGTTATAAAACACAACAGCTAGATACACTTGACCAGTTTTGGACTCAAATTAACACGCTCATACCGTTGTGAACATTCGTCGCTATGACGTCCCTTGAAAGTCAAACCAAACTCACGTAGAATGACTTGTTTCGTATTTTTATCGAGTATAACGCATCCATCAGCGTGACCAGTTTGAAATACGCTACTCGCGTGGTCGTCAGTATGATGCACTGTGCTTGAAATGTTCCCGTGCGAATGGTCATCCACGTGATTTTTATATTGTGATCGTGTACAAATGGCAAGTTAGATGTTGTCTAATCGCTTCGTGTGGATCGTCATCAACATGGCCTGTGTCAACCACCATGAACGCCGTCTGTTAGATCTTCCTGAGAGTTGTCTATCGTCAACAGTACAGTCAGTCAAGTACAGTCAGTCAACCGTTGTGAACTTGTGTAGAGCAACATCAACACGAATAATTTGATGTTTTTATTTGTGTAGATGAACATCAACACGAACAATTCAATGTTTTTATTTATGCAGATGAACATTAACACGGACAATTTGATGTTTCTTATTTGTGTAGATGAACGTCAACACGGACAATTTGATGTTTCTTATTTGTGTAGATGAACGTCAACACGGACAATTTGATGTTTCTTATTTGTGTAGATGAACATCAACACGAACAATTGGATGTTTCTTATTTGTGTAGATCGACATCAGTACGGACAAATTGAAGCTTTTGTACTTGTAGAATTCAACATCGACATGGACAATATTCCGTGTTTTTTACGTGTGTAGACTAACAACACGGCCAGTTATTATTCGTTCAACCAAGAGTTAGCACATGCAAGTATTTACAATTCTGCTCATGATACGATTTTGCAACGAACGAGAAACTATTTTATTGCTCAGTAACAAAGCCGGGATGGCAAACGTTAGCCAATTGTGCCTAAATGACACTTAACTGACATATAAATGACACCTGAACGATCCAGTTTCTTGATATACAACATGAAAGTGAAGTTGACCTTCATGACAAAATTGTCAAAAACTATAGACATCGCGTGTGGATTATTTCAACGTTCCATCACAACGTTATTGTTAATAATTCCCCAAATTATCGACCAACAGACAACATGGAAATGGTCCGTTGCGTAAGTAATTAACACTACTAAATAAAATTAAATAACGCCTGTTATGTGTAGTTTAGTCAGCTCGCAAAGGAAATGATCCACGGAAATACAGAAATAAGATCAACATATTTATGATGATGATAATAATTTATTCTACGTACGAATGTAAAGGTATGCATTTGTATAATGTGTATTGTGTAAAATATATTTATCGAATATATGCTGATAAGTTGCGTAGGCATCTGTTGGTGCCTTTACGTCAGGGAGATGTTGGTATTTTACTACGGAACTGAACTTAGGACGCGTGTAGGTTCGCAGAAAGATGCCCTTTACGCCGTAATAAAATTGCGTCAACAACAAATCGTGTCCCCTTAATTTCGTAAAATACAATCACGGTCTGCTTGTTCGCACAAGAGGCGTGAATAAAGACGAAAAAACATGTTAATTTTGTTCATTCACTAGATTGGATTTCCTGGAAGAGAGTGTTTAAATGAAAGTATTATTGTAGGAAAAAACACGATCGATCTGAGTGCGTCTTCTGACTATGTCTCGACCACACGAATGTATTGTCTAGCCACATGTTACAAAGTGCAAATGGAAATAACAAGATGGTGTTTTCTGTATGGGCGAGTTAGGTCGCCATGGCGGGTATAATCAATTCAGCTAAGTATTGTCAATGCGGAGTAATCGAAGCAACATTTCGAATGGTGGTTTATGTTACGCTAGGGATAATGTAAAATGATTTGTTTGCGGAATTACCATGGTACGTGGGATATAGATTTATAGTGTGATCTTTTTTCGTTTGAATCTAAGGAGACGGGGGTAGAAGAGGAAGGAAGAGCGAGAGGGAGGGAGGGAGGGAGGAGATGGGAATGAAACAGAGGGAAAGAGAGAGAGAGAGAGAGAGAGAGGGTGGAATGACAGAATGACAGAATGAGAGAGTCATTCGAACAAATGAGTGTGTGAGTATGCGAGTTAGTGAGTGAGTGGGTGAGTGAGTGAGTGAGTGAGTATGTGAGTGAGTGAGTGAGTGAGTGAGTGAGTGAGTGAGTGAGTGAGTGAGTGAGTGAGTGAGTGAGTGAGTGAGGAGGGAGGGAGGGTGTCGGGCGGGCGGGCGGGCGGGCGGGCGGGCGGGCGGGCGGGCGGGCGGGCGGGCGGGCTGAGTGACTGAGTGACTGACTGAGTGAGTGGGTGAGTGCGTGAACAAATTAGTGAGCAAGCGAATGCTTGGCAATAAACTAAAAAGAGAGGAAAATCACATCATAGGACAAAACACATGCCATTCTCTACGGCCGTGCTAATGTTTACGCAGACGACGAGGAAACTGGCGTGTTAACATCTTAGACGTCTTCACTGCCACGGCGATCAAGATGTCCACAAGCTCAACACGTCTCGTCAAAATCACCTGTCTCCGCCCAGTTGCGTATCAGTAATGTCAGAAAGGGTGGGACCATTTTCGACCATGTGAAAGCGTGGCTATCACATGGTCGAAATATATTTCCAGCGCCAAAGAGGACACCTCAACACCACCCTCACGTTTAGCTACATGCAGTGTTCCCCAGTTGTACGTGACAGACATACACAACCGGAAGTAACGGCCGGAGAGGTTATACACCCTGTGTAATTTGTATGGGAAAAAACAAAGCACTAGTCGAAGATATAGACATTTATGACAAGCAGCAGGAGAGACAATTAATAAGAACTGCACGCCAGAATATTACGACTGTAAAATATGTCCTGCCTCAGGCAAAACGAATATAATATAGCAGATGAATACCAGAATAGACGCGTACACTTGGACTTCCGCGTACAGCAGCTACTGCAGAAATAACGTTTCAAGGTAACAACTGCTGATGTAAATTGAGGCTAATTACCACAGATGGGAAACATTAACATTAGGTTATATGCTACTAGATTATTTTAAACCGGCGAAAAATCAACGGTTTTCATGATGAAATACATATGGAAAAATTGGGAACAGTTATGTGTTGATTAAAACAGTGTGTGTGTGTGTGTGTGTGTGTGTGTGTGTGTGTGTGTGTGTGTGTGTGTGTGTGTGTGTGTGTGTGTGTGTGTGTGTGTGTGTGTGTGTGTGTGTGTGTGTGTGTGTGTGTGTGTGTGTGTGTGGTGTGTGTGTGTGTGTGTGTGTGTGTGTGTGGTGTGCGTGTGCGTGTGCGTGTGCGTGTGCGTGTGGTGTGTGGGTGTGTGTGCGTGTGCGTGTGCGTGTGCGTGTGCGTGTGCGTGTGCGTGCTGTGCGTGTGTGCGTGTGCAATGTGCGTGTGTGTGTGCGCGCGCGCGTGTGTGTGTGCGTGTGTGCGTGCGTGTGCGTGTGTGCATATGTGCGGGCGTACGCGCGCGCGTGCGTGCGTATTACTAATTACATAATTAACAAAACACACGCGCGCGCACACGCACGGGCGTACACGTAAATGCATGCACATTGTATGCTATAGTGTGCGTAACAATAGACGTTTTAGTCCAAATATACATCAGCGCTAAAAGGAATTAATGAACGACAAGATACAATTTGCTGCTGCGGTAACATTGCCGTGATCGCTGAATGATTTAGCCCTAGGAACATTTTGCTTAATGATGAGCTTTACACGTCAGCGTGTATTCGGAATTAATCCCCACAGCATTGAAGATAATTAGAATTGGCGGCACGCCTTCGGTGCAAAACTGTAATAATTATATCACATCACAGGACTACATCCAGCGTTTCACTTTGCGTAGCGTATTGAATTAAAGATCTCGGCGGGATATCGTTTCATAAATTGCTAACAACACAATAAAATGTGTTCTCATAGCTGGTATTTAAACAGACTGGATCTTGTTTATTACAGCAATGTTTTCGTGTTATAAAACACGCACGTGTAACATAATAAATAAATGAAGTATTGCGCATACAACAGTCAGGCTACGATAACATACACGAAGTACGTCACTTCTGTTCAAGTTAACTGTAAGCAATCTAGTTTTTATTTTTGTCACCGTTGTTCCTGCAAAAAACTGTATATAATGTATAACACACTTATATAATGTAATGTAACAACTATAACGTAATCCACATTAGAAGCAATATCTACTTCCGGATAGTAGGCGATTACTTTTGACCAGGGACAACTCTCTGCCCGTTACACCAGTTACAGTGCAAGGAATCAAACTTAACCGGGTGTGAGCCGCTTCAATCAGGTTATGCCTCGTCGCTGGAATTACCTTGGCCATGCACTGCGATTGGATGAGTGACACACCATAAACATATGTTTCGATGTCCCACACTGCACCGCGCCGTCCGTCTCTTACCTTCCGACGCACTTAATGAGCATCTCAGTCTCACACCTGTCAACCACGCACCGTGCCTCGTTTTCAACGTATTTGTCAACACCTGGTCAATTAAGGATGTCTGAAAGTCGAGGAGAGAACCCAAGCTGTCTCTGTCTACCAGCTTGCTAGCTGCCACAACAGTAGCAGAAGCTGCAACAACAGCAGCAACAGCAGCAACTGCCTAAATAGCGTCAGCAACAACATCGTCAATAGTTGTTATAATACAATCACATGCAAAAACGTAGCGACATTAGGGGTTAAGACATCAACAGCACCAGCTCAGCAACAAAAGGAATGAAAATGACTATAATTTATAAATCTGGATTTGCATAAACCACTAAAATACGCTACAATGTCATAAAACGCGTTATTGACTGTGACAGTCAACAATTACTACTTTAAGGCGCCGAGCCGACTCCTTCGATGCTAGACGTCTATACAAGGATGTGTAGCTAGACGCTGTCAAGACGGATATTTCTGTGCCGTGAAAATTTCTGTGCCGCTGCCATCGTTACCTAACTTCCGAGTGAATAATTTAAATCTATTTTTGTATGGGACTAAGTCTTTGTATAGAGTGCAATGGCTCAGGGGTAGAGCTTCGGACTCTCGACTACGAGAACCCGGGTTCGAATCCTATGCTGCGGTGTTAAAAACATTGGGCAAGTTTTTTCACTCTACATTGCTCCAGTATAAATGAGTACCTGGTTATAGACAGTGGTGGATATATGTACGAGCAGCTTCGCGCATTAATTGTAGCATGTGGCTGGATGCTTCCCAGAGAAGCCGAAATGGTGTCTGAGTGAACAGGTCTGTCAGGGAAGTAAAGTGTAAAGCGCTTTGAGCGGTCCTGAGGACTGGATACTGCGCTATGTAAAAACTTGCCTTTTTATAACATATAAAACTCGTAGAATATGTATGAGATATATCGGCTTTTAGTGCTAACTTCTCTATTTCCATTAACACCGCCCACCACGCACACGTACAAAACAATACACAATCCACCTGCGACACCTTCTATGTCGCACTTATCCATATCCTTTTATTGTGAGGGGGAGTAACGTTGGTCGGTATCAATAGGATAAAACGACCAGCAAATGTCGCTTATCGCTCGAGAAATAATTCCCGAACTCCTTATTACGAAGCCTCGTCCTACACCTGTCAAAATCACTTCGTCGCGGTCCTTCAAGGGTGTAATTAAAGTGCTCGCTCCGTCACATTCCCTTCTGCTCTGGGGCACGTCTCAGGTGACACAACGGTGTCTAACGCAGTGACGTGTTCTCAACACTCAAATCCAGATGAGGACTGTTAGTTGGCGGCGCTGTAGGCAATGTCGTATATGTTTGCGCGGCTGGACATCGTCAGGAAACGAAGGAATAGTTGAAGGTGCAATACACACGTGTCTTTATATATTTCCATAAAGCACAGTCTTCACGCGTACTTCCAGCAATGACATTCGGCGCGGAAACATGGACATTCGCCAATCAGGAAGCTAGCAGCAGGACAAACGAAGTTGGAAAGAAGTCGGAAAATATGAAAAGAAGACGATATTTTTGACAGAAAAGCAATATATCTGAGTAAAAGAGAAAACAAAGATCACATACACGATTGAATCAGTCAAAAGACAGAAGTGGACCTGGGCCGGGCACATCACCAGAATACGAGACAACCGACGGACATCGCGTATCACCACATGAAAACCTTACGAAGGGACACGACAGAGAAGAATACCGGGGAGACGACGGAGAGACGAACTAGACGACTACTGGAAGGGCACCATCTGGCAGATGATAGCGCAAGATAGGCAGATCTAGAAACAACATACCGAAGTATTCGAGTTGAATATCGCATGCATGTTAGGCGAAACAAGTAGGACATACGTGGAAAACAACATGAACAGCAATTTAACTGAGCCATTAATTGAAAATAAAATCGTGACACAAAACACATTGAACAATCATCGTAGTTAAGGAAAATAAAACATCTGTAACTGTCAGTTATTTCGCTATGTTATCATAATGGCTTCACAAGTGTTAATGAGTGACATAACTATTATGTTATCACACACGTAACATGGATTGATATACACATTGGAGGTTTCCAAACGAGAATCATTGCTAAAATGGATGCTGCATTCATTGTGCGAGATTTAGGGGGTTCCGGGAAACATGAAACGTCCCTGAATGAGGAAACGTATAATCCCCCCATCTTCGTCAATAATAATACGAATTATAAAAAATTAATTAACTATCACGAAACCTGTTCAGTAAATGCATAATTTACAACCGAGATAAATGTTTAACATGAGGTTATCATTACCCATAGGTAGGAAGTTAGCCGCTAAGAGGCTTTGTAACTATAACCTGATTTACTTGACCCAGTGATTTAATTTGACCCTCCGATGTCCTCCCGAATGACGTAACTGCCCTGGACTCCTCTCTGGAGCACAGGGCTCTCGTGTTAGCAGCTGGAGGCCAGTGTCATCTCATCTCATCTTGGTCGTCTTTCAGGACGCCCCGCGTTGAACACACAGCCCTTCCAGCACCCTCTGTCCATCATGACTGTCTGCAGTTCACTTGTGTTTCCCAGCCCTGTATCTTGCAGCAGGTTGTCAACATAAGTCATTGTTTGCCTTCCCCGGTTTGCATGTCCATCCGTTGGCTGCCACAGGACAAGTTTGTTGGCGACTTCATCATCGTGTCTGACACAATGCCCAGCGAGCCGCATTCTTCTTTGTTGTACTTTGGTGGATACTGGCGGTAATTCACCATATAGTTGTGTGTTGGGTATGTGTTGTTTCCATGAGACATTAAGGGCCATCCGTAGCATTCTAGTGTAACAACCGTCAAGTTGCTTTTTTATAGTTTGTGTTATTGTCCACGTTTCCGCACCATATAGTAGAACTGAGTCCAGCATGGTGCCTGACTTTTTGTGTCTTACTCTTTTTGTTGGTCATCTCAAGTGATCGTTGTAGGTTATTTAAATTAAGTTTTCGCTTGGCATAAGACAGACATGTCCAAACCACCGGAGTCTTCTGTGTCTGGTGACAATCATGACATCTGATATAGATTCAGATGTGAACGTCTGCACACCGACCTGGCTGTTTCGCATTCTGTCTGCCCTTGAATATTATAAACAATATAAACAACATCCAATAATCGAAACAATCATATGGGTGAGTGGGTGAGTGGGTGAGTGGGTGAGTGGGTGAGTGGGTGAGTGGGTGAGTGGGTGAGTGGGTGAGTGGGTGAGTGGGTGAGTGGGTGAGTGGGTGAGTGGGTGAGTGGGTGAGTGGGTGAGTGGGTGAGTGGGTGAGTGAGTGGGTGAGTGGGTGAGAGGGTGAGTGGGTGAGTGGGTGAGTGGGTGAGTGGGTGAGTGGGTGAGTGGGTGAGTGGGTGAGTGGGTGAGTGGGTGAGTGGGTGAGTGGGTGAGTGGGTGAGTGGGTGAGTGGGTGAGTGGGTGAGTGGGTGAGTGGGTGAGTGGGTGAGTGGGTGGTGGGTGAGTGGGTGAGTGGGTGAGTGGGTGAGTGGGTGAGTGGGTGAGTGGGTGAGTGGGTGAGTGGGTGAGTGGGTGAGTGGGTGAAGTGGGTGAGTGGGTGAGTGGGTGAGTGGGTGAGTGGGTGAGTGGGTGAGTGGGTGAGTGGGTGAGTGGGTGAGTGGGGTGAGTGGGTGAGTGGGTAGTGGGTGAGTGGGTGAGTGGGTGAGTGGGTGAGTGGGTGAGTGGGTGAGTGGGTGAGTGGGTGAGTGGGTGAGTGGGTGAGTGGGTGAGTGGGTGAGTGGGTGAGTGGGTGAGTGGGTGAGTGGGTGAGTGGGTGAGTGGGTGAGTGGGTGAGTGGGTAGTGGGTGAGTGGGTGACACGACTGGGTTGCATTCTGTCGCCTTGTATAAACAAATCAATGATGAGTGGGTGAGTGGGTGAGTGGGTGAGTGGGTGAGTGGGTGAGTGGGTGAGTGGGTGAGTGGGTGAGTGGGTGAGTGGGTGAGTGGGTGAGTGGGTGAGTGGGTGAGTGGGTGAGTGGGTGAGTGGGTGAGTGGGTGAGTGGGTGAGTGGGTGAGTGGGTGAGTGGGTGAGTGGGTGAGTGGGTGAGTGGGTAGTGGTGAGTGGGTGAGTGGGTGAGTGGGTGAGTGGGTGAGTGGGTGAGTGGGTGAGTGGGTGAGTGGGTGATGGGTGAGTGGTGAGTGGGTGAGTGGGTGAGTGGGTGAGTGGGTGAGTGGGTGAGTGGGTGAGTGGGTGAGTGGGTGAGTGGGTGAGTGGGTGAGTGGGTGAGTGGGTGAGTGGGTGAGTGGGTGAGTGGGTGAGTGGGTGAGTGGGTGAGTGGGTGAGTGGGTGAGTGGGTGAGTGGGTGAGTGGGTGAGTGGGTGAGTGGGTGAGTGGGTGAGTGGGTGAGTGGGTGAGTGGGTGAGTGGGTGAGTGGGTGAGTGGGTGAGTGGGTGAGTGGGTGAGTGGGTGAGTGGGTGAGTGGGTGAGTGGGTGAGTGGGTGAGTGGGGGTGGGTGAGTGGGTGAGTGGGTGAGTGGTGAGTGGGTATGGGGGAGTGGGTGAGGGGGAGTGGGTGAGTGGGTGAGTGGGTGAGTGGGTGAGTGGGTGAGTGGGTGAGTGGGTGAGTGGGTGAGTGGGTGAGTGGGTGAGTGGGTGAGTGGGTGAGTGGGTGAGTGGGTGAGTGGGTGAGTGGGTGAGTGGGTGAGTGGGTGAGTGGGTATGGGGGAGTGGGTGATGGGTGAGTGGGTGAGTGGGTGAGTGGGTGAGTGGGTGAGTGGGTGAGTGGGTGAGTGGGTGAGTGGGTGAGTGGGTGAGTGGGTGAGTGGGTGAGTGGGTGAGTGGGTGGTGGGTGGTTGGGTTGGTGGGTGAGTGGGTTGGTGGGTGAGTGGGGTGGTGGGGGAAAGGTCCGTTTGTAATTAAAAAAATGGAACATTTGAGTTTAATACTCCACAGGGAACCCAGCATCGTCGGCTGTTGTATACATTCGCCGCTATACCTGTAAACGTGTCGTAAGCATTTCCAATTATAGCAACCCAGTTGTAATTCACTCACGTGTATTGCGTAACCAGTCTTTTCAACATAACGAATTGGGGCCCTTTTTTCCTTATTTATACTTGTCAATGTATCATTGCAATGTATTGGCTTTTCTATTTTTATTGGGGATGGGGATCGCATCGATCGCATCCATTTTTGGTATTATTCTTTTTATTTACAAAGGCATTAAGACGACACTTTAACGCTGCACATGTCACAGCCAAAAAGACAAATTGCGTGTCTCTGATTGACAGCTGTATTGACAGCAATAGAGTGAGGTCCTTCTCGTGAAAAATATCATTCCTTCGCCAGTTGATGGCTACCAACGCAGGCTATTTGAGCGACTCCATGGTAATCTAATAATCTAGTAATCTACAAATAGATCACGATCTATGTGCACGAGACTACGATAAATAGCGAATGGGTCGGCACACTTAAGCCTTGTTAGGACACCAGTCTACTGATGGTGAAAACTGACCGGAATACGGGCGGATGTACGAAGCTGCGTAAGGGTCGGGCCATTCAGTGCGAAGTAAGTAGGCCCTACTAAGATATGGTGATCACACCGCGTAATGACGTATAGAAGTCGAATAAGTAGATTTGTGCTTATGTCAAATCTACAGATCCTGATAAAACGAACTTTGAATAAGTCAAAGTGTTTTACGAATCCCGGTTCCACATATCTGGAGTGCACAGCGCATGCGCAAGCAAGAACGGAAACAGAACTGATAATGTTCCGTTACTTGGCATCATCCATACTTCAGATTGTTAATCATTAGCAGTCAGTTCGTGAAATGGACTTCCTTCAATGTGGACATACTGCAAACGAATCTAAGGGCCTTGCGTTCAACCGAGGCGGCTACCGTTACGTGAACAAATATAGTATTTTTAGAAGCTGAAGACGGGATAAACACTACATTAGTAAATTCGCAACGAAAATAAAAATTTCAATGGACGATCAGAAATTAAACCAGTCTTACCCTGAACCAGAGGAGGCATACAGAAAATGTTAACGTTTTACAAATAAACAATACTGGAACTCATATTCTTGGACCAATACTAGATGTAAAGTTGCATAAGAGAAGTACCCGGCTTATAAGCAGTCCTGTTGGAATTACTAAGAGTAATTGTACCACACGTTGCAGCAGCCTCTCGGCGCTACCTGGATGCTAACCTCATTATACGTAGGCATTTTTTACCTGTAAAAATACCTGTGTTAAATATTTCAACAACAGTAAACCAGATGCTTCAACACAACTCGCGGTTGATGTACCAAACACACTCTGATTAGGGGTTGTAAAACAAATACATTATCCAGTTCCTAAGACTATTTAAAGCGCATTTCAAAACGCTTTACTCCATGGCAAACCTGTTTAATTGAACACCATCTCGATTATAATTGAAAGTATTCAGACATGCTGTAAATAATGAACGAAGAATACCCATACTCAATTATCTACCAATCTAGGTGCTAATTCAAGTAGGTAAATTAATTAGAACAACAGGGTTGAACGAACTTGCTCAAAATTCGACACGACAGCGCATGAATCAAACCCTCGATCGAAAGTATAATGCTGTATACTGAACCTCTATTCTCCCCACAAACCCATACAATGCGGACTAATATTACATTAACATGCCAATACAATTTTAGGTTCATCATAAAATATATATTTACTCTCACAATGATCATTCAAATAACGTGAAACCGCCTTTTTAAATTATATAATTAGTACACGCAATATAACGATTTTTTTCAAACGCTTTATTCGAATAATTAAATGTCTGCAGTAAGGTGAAAGACCGCTAAATGCCCCAAATCTGTTCATACGCCGCGAATGTTTAAACTCGTTTACGGCTAACTTAATATAGGCGTTCACCGAGACAAATGTCGCCAGGCTGGTTCACACTCGGTCTCCCAAATGTTGCGTAGACAGAATTAAGATCGACGCTATTTTTGCGCCCACGAAAAACATTGCCTTTGGCTTTGCAAGAACAACAGAACCTCGGAAATGTCTGCGTCGAACGAAACGAAACCAAACCAAACCGACAACGTGGCAATCCAGTGAACGTGGCATCATCGTGTGTGCATACAGAATGGGTTAAATACGAATGTTGATGGAGATTTTCCCTTTTACAGTCGGGTTTGTTCTGAAAAATGTGCTGACGAGCAGCAAAGATGGTGCAACCATTTAACACTGTAACACCGCACGCACGCACGCACGCGCACGCGCACGCGCACGCGCACGCGCACGCGCACGCGCACGCACGCACGCACACGCACACGCACACGCACACGCACACGCCACACGCGCACGCGCACGCGCACGCACACGCACACGCACACGCACACGCACACGCACACGCACACGCACACGCACACGCACACGCACACGCACACGCACACGCACACGCACACGCACACACGCACACGCACACACACCGACACGCACACGCACACCACAGCACACGCACACCGCACAGCCAACACGCACACGCACACGCACACGCCACACACCGCACACGCACACGCACAAACAGCCACACGCACACCACAACGCACACGCACACAGCACACGACACACCACACGCACACGACACGCACACGCACACGCGCACACGCACACGACACACGCACACGACAACCAACACGTGTCTGTACATGCAACACGCGACAACGCGATTCGATGCACATCGCAATCAGTACACATAGACACCACTATGACAGCAAGCAGACAGCCACGACTGCACAGCGACAACGTCATTAGCTATGCGAACGGTAACGTTCGGTACGTCCTTGCACCGAAAGCTGGCACATGCGACTTGTACGAACACGTGGCAGGGGTTCACGTATGCTGACACAGCAACAGACCTGTGCGACAGCGCCTGCGACAGAGTCGGTCGACGTCATCACTATCGCAGACGCGCAGCGTAGCCGACAAGCACACGGCAGCCGATGCGGCAAACGAACGCAACACGCACCGCACGACACGCACGTCGGCGACTGCACGACTGCAGCGACGCAGACTACGCTCAGCGAACGCAACGACGCACGATAAGCATACGCGACACAGCGCCTATGCACACGCGACGATGTAACCCGGCATCGCACACGATCTGTCGGCCACGACACGTCACGATAAATGACTTATACTGCGTCAATGCGACCGATAGGGCCGACGACCCGCCAAGGCACGTGACGCACTGCGTGCGTACAGCGCAACCGCACCTGAACCGACACGCACACGCACACGCACTACGCACACGCACACGCACACGCACACGCACAGCACACGCACACGCACCGCACACGCACACGCCACGCACAGCACGCGCACGCGCACGCGCACGCGCACGCCACGCACACGGACACGCACACGCGCACGCACACGCACACGCACACGCACACGCACACGCACACGCACACGCACACGCACACGCACACGCACACGCACACGCAACGCACACGCACACGCACACGCACACGACGCACACGCACACGCACACGCACACGCACACGCACACGCCACGCACACGCACCCCGCACACGCACACGCACACGCACACGCACACGCACACGCACACGCACACGCACACGCACCGCACACGCACACGCACACGCACACGCACACGCACACGCACACGCACACGCACACGCACACGCCCACGCACACGCCCCACGCACACGCACACGCACACGCACACGCACCGCACACGCACGCACACGCACACGCCACCACACGACCCCACCACGCACACGACACGCACACACACGACGCGCACGCACACGACACGCACACGCACGCACGCACACGCACGGCACGCCCACACACGCACGCCCACACGACGACGACACACACCCCACACCCCACACACACACACACACACACACACACACACCCCCACACACACCACACACACACACACACACACACACACACACACACACACACACACACACACACACACACACACACACACACACACACACACACACACACACACACACACACACACACACACACACACACACACACCCCCACACACACACACACACACACACACACACACACACACACACACACACACACACACACACACACACACACACACACACACACACACACACACACACACACACAGTTGTTAGTTGTTTATTTTAATTAATGCTAAAGATGGTTGCGATAACTGGTGAATATTATGAATGTGTAGATATTGCGGTAAGTTATAGTATAGTAAATATGAATAACATCACATAATTGTGGAGCGTAGAGAGGTGAGTGACTAGACCATCGAACTTTCAACGGAGAGAAACTAGGTTCGAATCATATGCTTATCGTGTCGAACTTGGGTAAGTTCGTTCATGGTACGTTGCTCTTGTTCACTCCTTTGTGTGAATGAGTACCTGGCTATAGACAGTGGTAGATATTTGAGTACGAATAGTCGTCGTTGATTAATGGGGTTCCACAAATCCACGTTAGTCGCTAGAGGCGCCAATAGGCAACTAGACCCTAGTTGCGTATCAGCGCCTCTAGCGACTAACGTGGATTTGTTTGTATGTGTTTCCTGAACGCTTGTTTAAATCATCTTCAATTAGCCATTGACCGTTCAGGCGCGTAGCCAGCGACAGCTTGTATGTGGGCAACTGGGCATGGTCAATAGACAGAACAGCCAAAACAACGCTATCTTGGCACTGATTTCAATCGAACGTCCGTTTCATTGACTGTAAATGTACATTAGTGTAGACATTATGCTTTCATATTGACGGAAATGTTATACGATATCAATATTTAACTACGTGTGAAGACGTAGCAGTCTCGTGTGATGCATACGGCGATCTGTAGATGATTTTAAACATCCTTTCCGGCATCGAGCCAACACACCTGTCGTCGGGCCACCAGTCGACGTTCCATCGGCTGTAAATGTACATTAATATACTAGTCTAGTTGCCAGATAGCGAACCTAGAATTTGAGGGTCTCGAGACCTGACCCCTGCATCAAGGGGCCGATGCACCCACACACATTTTGCGCTATGTGCGTCACCCCGGGCCGCAAAATGAGGTTCTGAAATCTTTGTGAATCACTCCACTTGATCTGCATGGCCTGGATGTACAACTGCATATCGGGGGATAGTTGAATGTAGGTCATGCCGAGGTCTTGCAGTGATTTCATCATATAAACCACATATATAAGCACTGTGTCTGGGTGGGCAGGTGGTGCATTAATTAGCGGTTATAGGCCCACTAGCCATCAGCTAGCGTTTCTCTGTTTAATAAAATTAACTATGAATAAAACCATTGATTGTCTGTTTCATTGCCAGTTACGCGAAGTGGGGAAGTTAAGTAAATTTCAACAATTTTAAGCCACACATGACCTTGACCTTGATTTTATACATTGACCTTGACCTTTAGTCACGACAATAATATCAGAAATGAATTCCTCGAGTCAAACTTGTATAGAAAAGTGCTATCACACATGATTCTGTGCATATTCGTTAATAAGTCGTAATCCAATACAAAAAGCTGGTCTCTCATCTGTTTCTTTCGCTTAGACAGAAATGAGCGGAAATGGCGCTACGTGATTGTTACGTCACTTCCGTAGCTACCCGCTGGACGTCATGGCGTCTTGTCACGCCAGGCCACAATAACATCACAGGACAAACGCTAATTAAATTTAAAAAATCCCCAGAGTTATTTTGTTCAATCGCATGCGACCTATCTGCTTAATGCTGCCTATCTTCCTTAGCTTCCTTGCACCTTCATCCGTCCGTCGACGAATTGCGCATTGCATACGATTACGAGACTGCCTAATCTCTTAGTTTTGTCGCACCACTAAGCTTGGTCTTCGAGGATACTGGCGCATAAGAAGTTTTTGAGAACTTTTACTTCTTCGCATTCAAGTCCAAGTCAAGCCTCAAGTCATTTGCTTAACCAACGAAAGTTATTAACATGTGGTATGGTATACGATATTAACCTAGCTATGTTATTATTGATTACGTCATACGTTGCTATTGATCACGTCATACGTAAGTGTACAGATTGGAACGTTAACTACGATTAATTCAAACAAAAAAGTAGTGAACATCTGTCTACCCAGCATAACGTGTCTTTTTTGGAGACAGGAAACATTACTCAACAATGCTAAACAGCAAGCGATATCAAATAAAGGTCCATATCTCCCAAAATATCTAATAACTCCAGTGTTCTAGGCCAGCGCAATATGAAAAATTGCGTAATTTATCAACGGTTATTATGTGTGACACATTGTCACAAATTGAGACTTGTTCCGGTCTCTGCGCACACGACTTCCGCATGAAGCGTCGCACTGGTGTCAATTAAATGGCTCCCACTGGGAGAAGAAAGATACGTTTTCTGCCCGATTAGGTCGATCTGAGTGGTCAAGGCTACTGTGGCCGTGGATTAAGATTAAGCGCGTCTACAGTCTTTGATGTGGGTGTCAGATATGTCCGTCGGGTCCTTCGACTGTTGACGACTGGGCGGAAGAACGCACCACATTGGAGGGAGATGAACATACGTTTATTTTCAGTGATGTAGTATTATATATATATATATATATATATATATATATATATATATATATATATATATATATATATTATATACGAATAAATAAAAAATATATTTTTAGCAATTGCCTATATAATATAATTATGTATTATAATATGCTCACACGCACACATACGCCTTCTCTCACTATATATATATATATATATATATATATATATATATATATATATATATATATATATATATATATGTGAGAGAGAGAGAGAGAGAGCTTACGGGCGTGCGTGCGTGTGTTTGTGCGTGTGTTTGTGTTTGTGTTTGTGTTTGTGTTTGTGTTTGTGCGTGTGTTTGTGTTTGTGCGTGTGCGTGTGCGTGTGCGTGTGCGTGTGCGTGTGCGTGTGCGTGTGCGTGTGTGCGTGTGCGTGTGCGTGTGCGTGTGCGTGTGCCTGCGTGTGCGTGTGCGTGTGCGTGTGCGTGTGCGTGTGCGTGTGCGTGTGCGTGTGCGTGTGCGTGTGCGTGTGCGTGTGCGTGTGCGTGTGCGTGTGCGTGTGTGCGTGTGCGTGTGCGTGTGCGTGTGCGTGTGCGTGTGCGTGTGCGTGTGCGTGTGCGTGTGCGTGTGCGTGTGCGTGTGCGTGTGCGTGTGCGTGTGCGTGTCGTGTGCGTGTGCGTGTGCGTGTGCGTGTGCGTGTGCGTGTGCGTGTGCGTGTGCGTGTGCGTGTGCGTGTGCGTGTGCGTGTGCGTGTGCGTGTGCGTGTGCGTGCGTGTGCGTGTGCGTGTGCGTGTGCGTGTGCGTGTGCGTGTGCGTGTGCGTGTGCGTGTGCGTGTGCGTGCGCGTGCGCGTGCGCGTGCGCGTGCGCGTGCGCGTGCGCGTGCGCGTGCGCGTGCGCGTGCGTCTTAATTAAGGACAACACAGCCGAACCTGACTATACGATCACCTTGGTAATACAGTCACCTCGTAATTACGGTCACATGTATGCACATAAGCCTTGCAATTTAACCAAGAAGAAGGTGGGATATGCATTAAGTTACACTGACTGTGAACACATTTGTCGTTCGTTATTTATCGTGCAGTAGCGAGTGTCGAGCTAAGAGAAAAAGTGTTATGACGACTTTGTATTTTTATGTTAAGCCTAGATACACGATTAACATCAGGTAACTGAAATCAAATGGTATGACGTGGGCGGTCGGAATGTGCGTAGGCTTGAAATAGTTTCTTATTGCTTTTTAATAAAATTTCCGGAAGGTTCTAAAAAGTACGTTTAATGTGGTGGCGTTCTTGGAAGCGAAAGGCGAGCTCCTTTCGCCTAAGACCTCCAACGCTTGCTGTCAGCGAGGTGGGTCCATTTTTTACTTCTACCGCAGCTTTATAACCTTTCCTGCACCCTGTAGCTTCGACACAGTCTAACCCCTACGTATCAACTGTCTCTAAGACGGCAACGTTAACGTAGATAGATTTATAAAATGTACATTAAAATACATAATAAAAAAACAAATTAAACATGTAACCGAAGTAAATAAGTGAGGCGAAAAGATATTTTCGTATAATAA
>JAODUO010000320.1:510000-515000 GCA_025642075.2 Ridgeia piscesae | reverse complement strand
GTGACACAACACGAACATGTGAAATAACCAGCCAAGACTTGTCAATATTTGTCAGTAATAATCAACCAATACCTGAACACGAAATCTGAAAATATGATGTTATGACTAAGTGCATGATGATTATTTCAAGCCATGTATCTTCGTGTACAGAGAGCAAAACGTAGTTGAAGCAATATTGTGCATGTCGTTACTTGTCTTTTCCTTTCGTAGGGTTTCCAGGTGGTGATACGCAGTGTCTATCGGCATCTCGTATCCTGCTTACGTGCCCTGTCCAGGACCATTTCCGTCTTCTGACTTACTAAATCATGTCTGTGACCTTTGTCTTTTCTCTTACTCAGATGTTTGTTTGTCTGTCCCGGTATTTGATGTTTAACAATACCCCTTTCCATCTTTTTTGTGCGGCTGTTAGCTTGTTCTTTGCTTGGGTGGTGAGTGCCCATTGGTGAGTTGTAGACTTGTCTCTTCAAGCATGTCCCAATGTTGCCCTTGGTGATGTCGCGGTACTTGGCGAATGCTGTCCATCCGGCCATGATTCTTCTTTGAATATCCTTGTCTTGGTTTTGATCTCTGGTGCTGTATCTCTGCCCCAGGTAGATGTAGTTTTCAACATACTCGATCTAAGTGTTGTTCATATATATTGGTGTGTTGTTTTCTATCATCACCTTTGTCTTCGACTTGTTCATCTTCAGACCCTGATTTTCACTTTCATCAGCTAATTCCTTTAACATGTGTTGTAGCTCATGTGGTGTATTAGCGCATATGAGTATGTCGTCGGCGAAGCGAAGATGACTAAGATATTCGCCGTCTATCTTCAAGCCCAAGTCAGTCGTCGGAATATGCTTTCGAGTGCTGCCGTGAACAGCTTCGGCGCGTGTGCGCGCGCGTGCGTGCGTGCGTGTGTGCAAGAATGTTTGCATGCAGAAGTCCCTAATGCACACACCGGTTTCGGAAACCCGCCGGTCATCCATTGCGAATGCCCGTCACCAGTGTTAACCACAGCCAGACCGCTTAAATCGTGCCGTTGCCGCGGGCTGTTCAGCGGAATAGGGCCTGCAAGTGGGTCACGATACATGGCGTGACTCCGCGCGACTGGAGCTTATTGGGGACTAAGCGAGACTAATTGGGGACTGGACACAAGAATAATATTCTAACGATGGATGACAGTTGTAGCTTCCGACTGATGAATACTAGGAAAATCAGTTCCTAAATATCTTCTTATCTTAAATGTCCGATTTAATATTGAGTTTACCACACTATCATAGACACATAGCGATTTACGTAGTGCAGATAATCGACACGATTCTAGGCTGTATGTGTCTTTCACGGGATTTGCGTTTTATATTGCTGTACGTTGTGGTTTCGATAAGCACTTATATCTGACAAGTTGTCTAAATGCACATAATCATAACACATGTATACGTTTGGCCCAAACAGGTTGTACTACGCGAAAACTGGCACTCTTCATTATTAGTCAAGATCGCCAAACACAAGTACTTGCCGCTATTGCCATGGCAACCACCATAATAATCGATTAAAATTCATGATTTCCGTGATCATTGTCACCGGCAAAATGTTCCACTGATTCTGCTTGTAATAATCCTTCGGAAAAGATAACTGAAATACGCTATTTCGGGACAGTTCGATTATTACGAACAAAACAAAACAAAGTTCTATATGTTAACATGGAGTATATGGATCTCCTGCCCCCAACTGCCCCCAGCCTCGTTTTCGCGCGCGAGACTTGCACGCCCTATCTGGTTTAGTCGAGACCGTGACCTGTGGCGACGCACAGCGTTGAAATGACGTAACTAGGAAATGACGTAATAGTCGCGAGACGCCATCATTTCCACCCACTTCTCTCCATGCAAAGAAAACTGAACCGAGAGCATCTTTCTGGATTAACCCGGAAAGCAACTGTTTGGTACAGCGAGAGAATCATCCACCGAAGTACTGTTTTGTGCAACAATCGGCGATGTAAGTTGACTGACTGTTTAAGTTTGATTTGCGGTTTCAATGGCTCGAATGCAGACCGACAGCGAAGTATACTGTGTTAACTTACTGTATGCGTGTCTTAGTTATGATGGCATTATAGTACCGATCTGCGTCTTTTCACCTTGAATAAATATTAGTAAATATTATTTAACAAAACAACAACAAACATCAGGAATCTGGTCCTGGTATGTATGGACGTTTTTTTACTTGTGTGTAGAGTGAAACAACTTAAGTCGAAGTCATCTTTATCTACGTTAATATAATAATACTAATAATTTTATTATACACTAAGATACAACGTAGTCATCTGTTCAGAAGTTTACCGTATAATATTCAACAAAATATAACACTATATATATATATATATATATATATATATATATATATATATATATATATATATATATACACGTATAACTTGTGCATTGTTGTAGAGATCTGAATTTGAGGGACTCAAATTAAACGTAATATTGATGTAAATTGTGTTACATATCAATGTAGTAAAACGTACGTATATGTAGATTAAACACCTGTATAGTAGTTACTCAATTAGCAGTATACGACTACAATAATACATTATTAGTTTCAATTAAAATGTTCAAACAATAAGTAAATGTATGATATAAAGACTAAAATATACAATTATGATGACATTCAGCTAAATGCAGTTATGGAAGACACTGGCGTCATCGACTTGTTCGTAACGGCGTTGACCTCTATAAGCACGGGCCACATGTGACAATGATCACGCAGCTCATTAAATGTCAGTAGGTCCTTCCCATAACACCGTTTCCGTGATGTATTCGCAGGATCACACGACCAGGGCGATGCCGACAACTCTGGGGAACGAATATCGTATTATAGTTATTCGGTTGCTAATTGCGACCGCAGACAGAAAAGTTCTCCTGAATTGCCTTGTGACCGGGGTTTGAAGTCAACTTCCGGCTAAGAAATGCGTGCGCAGCATTGCCGACTCCGCCGTGCTTTGTCGTGGCTTTCGCAGTGTCACGTGATTCAGATGTCTTCTTCTGACCCTTTAGGGGTCTTCCATTTTACCAGTCAATAGTCGAAAGAGGGGCAGTTTAGAGCGCTATAGGTACGCGAATCGAAGGGCTCCCGCGTAGATACGATGCGTATGTGACACACCCACACATACACACGTAAGAACGCGTGTCTGAGTACGGATACACACATGTAGCATTGTGTTGGCCAGGCTGATGTCCAGTGTTGACATTATATATATATATATATATATATATATATATATATATATATATATATATATATATATATATATATATATATATAAAACAAAAATTGAAATCTTGTTTTGGTTTTTTGTTATGAAATATCACACACAAAATGACATTTGTTATCAGAATGCGATATATTCATGTTATTGTATTTCTAAACGCGACGTATCCATGTCATTGTTCTATAAAATGACACAAACTGACGCTAAGTTACACAAATACACATTTTATATAGTGGAAGACGTGTATCAGGTAAGTTAACTTAAGACAAGTTACTGCGTCAATGCAACTATAGGCCTACGATTGGAACATGGTATTAACGATGTTGTTATCAGTTTTCACGGGGTCTCGTCTAATTTAATTTGTGTAGCAGAAAATTGGAAAAAAGTAATGTGTTAATGAACACATCTTAGTTTTTTAGAATACGTATGTGGATTAACATACATAAAATACAGAAGTCCCCCTCTTATACGGCCAACCCCTCACAAACCCAGTAGCCACAATAAGCCGGTGACCTCTGGTAATGCGAACGACCGATGAATGCCCCTGTTTCATGTTAATATTCGAGACATCTAATATTGCAACACCACTACATAGTATTTTGCCGGGAACGACGAATGTGTGTGATAGATCTACTTAATGTGTTACTGACTTGTGGTTAAAAATTGCAGTTTTTGACAGTCGATTGGCCGCTGAAGAAGGGTAGATTCTTTATGCAACCCTGGCCTTTGGCCGCGTTAGTCGGGTGGCTTGTAATGAGGGTAACGCTAATGCAATGAAAATGTGGCCACATAGTCCGGGTGGCCGTTGACGAGGGAGGCCGTAAAAGAGGGGGAGTACTGTATTCAGATCGCACACGGCGGTTCCTTCAAACAGCTCATCTCATCCGTCCAGTTTGTATTGCTACTTTCATTAACACCAACACAATACTGTAAATCGTACAAACGTACAAAGTACTGTTTGCGATGTCAACAAAATAGAAATCGATGCATTAATCCGGGGAGGCCCGGCGCTTGCACATTTGACCTACCAGGTGGCGCTGTAGATAACTGAATGATGGCCGACTCTCCCCGCGACGTCACTGCACGTGAGACGGATAACAAACTACGGTAATTGTGATAATAGACGTTCTTGGTTTATACATGTCATTTAATAATTGTGCTAACTACATAATAACACACAGCCGTGAGAATGTCAAGGTTAGCTGCAAACACAACTGATTTTAAACATGAAAATGCAATACATTTGCATGGATGCTAGCTGTCTATGCTCATTGCTAAACGATAATGAAATAATAACAAAATAAAAGTAGCAAAGGTGCGGGCGATGTTTTGTGCCACCAATGATAGAGGCCCAATTCCTTTTATTTTCTACAAAGACAACCAGCGACAATACTGATGGTGGTACTTTCGACAAACGACAGAAGACGTCATAGAGAAACCTCTTCCATCAGATAACACGGGCATCTTTCCGTGCTGCTGTCAAATTATCGACTGATGGCTTTGTTTCCAGCGACACGATTGCGCCTGTATCGCGCCCGTAACAAACTACGTTAATCAATTGACAGCAGTGAACCTAAATATGGACCGTGTCATGCCCCATGGGATGATGGGATACGCTGCCCAAAGATCGGTGCCCAAATCACCAGACAGTTCCGTAGCCTTTGCTTGGTCTTGCAACGCCGTCATCCATCAATATGGTGGAGATATTTCCGGTTCAATTGTTCGAATGTTTCCACACCATGTATGCATTATT
>JAODUO010000320.1:492500-495000 GCA_025642075.2 Ridgeia piscesae | reverse complement strand
TGGCGACGAACGACAGCACGACCTTGGCCACCTTCTTGCGTGTCTCCATCTGGCGGAAAGCCTGGCCCTGAGTTCGTCCCTCGGCCGGTAGGCGGCTTGAGCTGAGCAGGAGGATGCGCGCCATTAACAGGTAGAATGTTGCGATGACAATAATCGGCACCGTGAAGTAGACCAGGAAGCGATACATGGCGTGAAACTTCTTGTATGCGTCTCCCCATTCGGGAGGGTGGATATCGCAAATCACCAACTTTATAGTTCCGTAGTCGTGATAGTGAATTCGCGCCGCAACCGCCTCCAGTGACGCCAGCATCGCCGACACGCACCAGATGGCGCCAACCGCCAGAAGAGTACGGACCATCGACGGATTGCTGTGATTCATTGGGTAGGCTATGGCGACGTAACGTTCAGCGCCTAGGGCGGTCAGCGTGAACACGGACACGCCAAGTGATAACGCCTGAAGGAACTCGTTCAACTTGCATATCACGAGACCGTACGGCCATTGGTGGAAGGTGTAGATGGTCGATGTGAACGGTACAGAAACAATGATCAGTAGCAGGTCACCGGCGGCTAGACTCACGAGGAAGATATTCGGCGTATTGCGCATGCTCTTATGGCGGAAGACGGTGTAAATCAAAGTGCCGTTCCCCGCCACACCGATACCAAATATGGCGGCGAACACAACCGGAACAAGATATGCTTCCGGCGACGCCGTTTCTGCGTATTGCGGCTGCGCTGCTGTCTGGTTCTCGACAACGTTTGCGAAGGTCGACAGATGTCCCACGAACGTGGATCCATTCTCCATAGCGACCGGTCAATGTGTCACTCGTTTGGCGTAACGCGATTCTGAGCTCGGGATGAGCTGAACAGTTAATCATGAGTAACACGCTGGTCAGCAGAACGTGTGTCTCAGCCTCCGCGCGCTGGTTTTACAAGGCGGAGTAAAATGTCCATCTCGTTATGCCTTAGATATATCCAACATTGCTTCATGTAATCTCCTTTCACGCTCAATGCAACATCTGAAACGAGAACACTTTGACTCATTCACAATTCAAATCAAAATTTATTTCGAACAATAACAACATTACATTATATATATATTTTATATATATATATATATATATATATATATATATATATATATATATATATATATATATATGCAAACAATATTTTAGTAATTCATAGTCAACGATTTGTGGGTTTGTGCTGACTAGCAATGTTAATATTTATTATATTTTAATTAATTAATTAAACTTATTTTGTTATTTAACTAATTAGCAACATTTTAGTGTATTTACAGCATCTTTTTTAATGACAAATAAAAATATATTTATAATATATAAGTCTTAATACAAAGTGCCTTACATTGAGCGAGTCATGTGCTACTTGAGTGTATGTGTGGATGTTATGAAGGTATATACAACTCAACTAAAAACATGTTTATCATAAATAAATTATTATATCTACATACTCAATGACGACGGCGATGATTACGACGACGACAAAAAAATCACATAAAACAACAACAACAACAACAACGACTAAACGAAGAAGACAATCGCAACTACAACAATGATAACAATGACATATATGCACGCGCACATACGCAGTAGGTTTTACTGGCCAACAAGTGTATGTTGTTTAAAAGGTCGATGTCGATGTACGTTCTTTACAAGGCCGATATAACGTCCGTAACGACGTAGCATTTCGTTCCTATCATTCAATGACGTTCAGCACCGTGGGTATTCCTCAGCACACGGATGTCTCGGAACCGACACCAATCCATCATTTAGAAGCAGCCGATGCATCAATCCAAGTGAATTTCTCTAGGGCCGGGTGTCGTTCGATTGTTAATAGGCGCCATTAGCTAACCCAATTTGGCGAAAGGCACCTCCGCTTATGTTATGAACCTGCCTGTACAAAATCGCTATAATTGAATTAAGTGCTACGTGACGACCTTTGTGGCTCAACCAAAGGTCAAACACAAATCTGCGGTGAGACGTCGCGTATGAAACCGATATGTGGACATCCGGCCACATTTTATGTAATGTAATGTAATGTAATGTAATGTAATGTAATGTAATGTAATGTAATGTAATGTAATGTAATGTAATGTAATGTAATGTAATGTAATGTAATGTAATGTAATGTAATGTAATAGTATACTATATAATATTATATTAAATGAAATGAAATGAAATTAAATGATATCATGTTATGCCGTGCCGTGCCGTGCCGTGCCGTGCCGTGCCGTGCCGTGCCGTGCCGTGCCGTGCCGTGCCGTGCCGTGCCGTGCCGTGCCGTGCCGTGCCGTGCCGTGCCGTGCCGTGCCGTGCCGTGCCGTGCCGTGCCGTGCCGTGCCGTGCCGTGCCGTGCCACATCATATGATGTTATATGTATTAAAAAGGTAACTGTACTACGTATGTAACTGTTTGACGTAAAGTTTATAAAATACCTACAATTCGCTTTTTGACAAGTGCGACTTTGAAGCGAGACCTTG
>JAODUO010000320.1:472500-477500 GCA_025642075.2 Ridgeia piscesae | reverse complement strand
TCTTTCCGGTTTACGGTTAGCATCGCCTAGTGAGGCACGTAACTAGTAAATTAATACCGTAGAATTCGTCTTTCCGGTTTACGGTTAGCATCGTCTAGTGAGGCACGTAACTAGTAAATTAATACCGTAGAATTCGTCTTTCCGGTTTACGGTTAGCATCGCCTAGTGAGGCACGTAACTAGTAAATTAATACCGTAGAATTCGTCTTTCCGGTTTACGGTTAGCATCGCCTAGTGAGGCACGTAACAAGTAAATTAATACCGTAGAATTCGTCTTTCCGGTTTACGGTTAGCATCGCCTAGTGAGGCACGTAACTAGTAAATTAATACCGTAGAATTCGTCTTTCCGGTTTACGGTTAGCATCGCCTAGTGAGGCACGTAACTAGTAAATTAATACCGTAGAATTCGTCTTTCCGGTTTACGGTTAGCATCGCCTAGTGAGGCACGTAACTAGTAAATTAATACCGTAGAATTCGTCTTTCCGGTTTACGGTTAGCATCGCCTCGTGAGGCACGTAACTAGTAAATTAATACCGTAGAATTCGTCTTTCCGGTTTACGGTTAGCATCGCCTAGTGAGGCACGTAACTAGTAAATTAATACCGTAGAATTCGTCTTTCCGGTTTACGGTTAGCATCGCCTAGTGAGGCACGTAACTAGTAAATTAATACCGTAGAATTCGTCTTTCCGGTTTACGGTTAGCATCGTCTAGTGAGGCACGTAACTAGTAAATTAATACCGTAGAATTCGTCTTTCCGGTTTACGGTTAGCATCGCCTAGTGAGGCACGTAACTAGTAAATTAATACCGTAGAATTCGTCTTTCCGGTTTACGGTTAGCATCGCCTAGTGAGGCACGTAACTAGTAAATTAATACCGTAGAATTCGTCTTTCCGGTTTACGGTTAGCATCGCCTAGTGAGGCACGTAACTAGTAAATTAATACCGTAGAATTCGTCTTTCCGGTTTACGGTTAGCATCGCCTAGTGAGGCACGTAACTAGTAAATTAATACCGTAGAATTCGTCTTTCCGGCTTACGGTTAGCATCGCCTAGTGAGGCACGTAACTAGTAAATTAATACCGTAGAATTCGTCTTTCCGGTTTACGGTTAGCATCGCCTAGTGAGGCACGTAACTAGTAAATTAATACCGTAGAATTCGTCCTTCCGGTTTACGGTTAGCATCGTCTAGTGAGGCACGTAACTAGTAAATTAATACCGTAGAATTCGTCCTTCCGGTTTACGGTTAGCATCGCCTAGTGAGGCACGTAACTAGTAAATTAATACCGTAGAATTCGTCCTTCCGGTTTACGGTTAGCATCGTCTAGTGAGGCACGTAACTAGTAAATTAATACCGTAGAATTCGTCCTTCCGGTTTACGGTTAGCATCGCCTAGTGAGGCAAGTAACAGGTCGAGCCGTCGTTCATGGTGATGGATATCGCTTTCGTTGTAAGGAAACTCACATCACAGTCCGCCAGTGTCAAGCTATCTTAGTCTGGCAAGACGTATCAATAAAATACGTTTCCCTCGCTGACATTGACTCCGCGGACTGTCGTAATATTTCCACATCGCCGGAACGAAGCCGTAGAATATCATACACGCTGCGGTGCTTTTGACGTAATAGAGTGCCGATGGCGTCCAAATAGTCGGGCTAATCTACGCACAATGGGGTTATTGGACGAGTCCTACTTGTAATCCAGTCACGGTAGAGGCATCACCGCTTAAACCGAGGCAGAACAATGATATGCGACGGAAGATGTGTTTGGAGTTACCTGAGCAAAATTGCGTCGCGCGTCCAGGAAACTGGCGAGAGTCCTGTTTCCAAATGTCGTGTTCGGAGTGATCAGTGACGCAGGCGGGCCGACGGCAAGAAACGTGAAGAGTTTTACACGTGGCAAAGAATTTTTTTATGCACATACACGCGCGTATATACGCTCGCAAGCGCGCGCGCACACGCGCGCTTAGATACCCATGTACACGCAGATACGTACGCACGCACAAGCGCCACGCGCACATGCACACAAATACGCAAACGCACACGTATAC
This sequence comes from Ridgeia piscesae, assembly GCA_025642075.2. NCBI lineage: Eukaryota > Metazoa > Annelida > Polychaeta > Sabellida > Siboglinidae > Ridgeia > Ridgeia piscesae. The sequence continues at coordinate 475,459 of JAODUO010000320.1, read as the reverse complement.
ACGCCCACGCACACGTACACACGTGCACGCATACACACCATGCATACATGCATGCACACGCACACCACACACACACACACACACACACACACACGCACGCACGCACACACCACACACAAACACACACACACACAGAAAACACACACACACACACACACACACACACACACACACACACACACACACACACACCATACACCAAAACACACACACACACACACACACACACACACACACACACACACACACACACACACACACACACACACACACACACACACACACACACACACACACACACACACACACACACACACACACACACACACACACACACACACACACACACACACACACACACACACACACACACACACACACACACACACACACACACACACACACACACACACACACACACACACACACACACACACACACACACACACACACACACACACACACACACACACACACACACACACACACACACACACACACACACACACACACACACACACACACACAATCAATCTAGAGAATCAGCGTTCAATTAATCTTGGACGAGTTCGTTCAGTCGAAGTTGCTGTAGTTTACTCAGTTGTACAGTGTATGAAAGAGTAGGTAGGTAGACGTACACATGGACAATTGTGTACACACAATGGACAATAGCTCGGCGACTCCCCAGACGTCGATGTGATGTACGATTTGTTTCCACTGTACTTGGGGTTATACTAAGTTCAATGTTTCGTGGCTTATACGTTCCTTTGGGGATGAATGAAGTATATTTAATTTTATTGTATCTGATTGAACATGTTGGCCACTGACGCCAAGTGTAATGGGCCTTGAACAACTAGAAGGACTGAATAACAAGCGATGTACGAACTAACACTATCGAGTTGGGGCACGTGTACCTCAGCTACATATTATATAGACTGAACGAACCAAATGACCGAGTCCTTAGGTTACACGCTCGGTGACTGTTTCCCGGAACCAAATATATATGATATAATATATAATATCTGCACTGTATGTCAAAGTACTACATGCTTAACACGCACGCACGCACGCACAAGCGTGCACGCACATAAATGTCCACACGTACATTGGATTTTATTTTTTATTTTACTACATATGTCTATCTCTCATAATATGCCATTCTAAAAAAAAGTCTGACACTTTGGTTTTAATACTCCACGCATTATAAGTTTCTAATTTTATAAGTCACGTGTAAATTAGAAACATCGTTGGATTCGTTTCAACGAGTTCTTTCAGCCAGTCGGTACATTTCTTATTGTTATTTCTTATGTTAATTCCTGCTAGAATAGACAAAAACAGCCAAAATGCGATTTCCATTTGTTTTCTTATAACGCCATTTAAAAAATAGACATTTTACAATATCTCGGTACGAGCCTAAGACAAGGTATATAATAAAGGAGTACATTGTATTGTAGTCCACTTCCATGATTAATTATACCGACAAACCACCATTGGCTAATAGGCCCATTTGTTTTTACGCCCGATACCAAACTTCGTTTCACACGTGCTAATATTCCAAATTAATTATTTTTAATGGTTAAGCCGTATATATTAAAATCTTGCACATGCACTGAATTTCAATTAGGAATTTGCTAAATATGTCTTACTCCAGTGGCACGAACACATTACAAAGTATGCTATTTATTTATTATATAATATGATAAATAAAAATAAAATACAATATTTATATAGCGCCATAGTCACACGGTGCTCTATGGCGATTTGCAGTACAATAATAATAATAACAAATCTACAGAGAAATTAAAACATTATACAATATTCAGTTTTATAATAATTTAAAAGCTAAACAACAAATAGTCGTAAATTGAATTAAACAGTAAAAATACAATTATATATAAGGATAATAAACCTAAAAGATATACGTGCAATAAATAATTAAGTAATATATTACATAAAAACTATCAAATAATAAAAATTAACATATATATATATATATATACATATATATATATATATATATATAATTAGGTGGGATTAAAAATAGTAAGATTGCGGATAAAATGTACATTCACGGCATTAACATAAATGAACTAGTAGGAATACATATTGAGTGCTATTAAAACGGTTGATATGTCGATTTGGTGTCTATCTATTGCTGCTGGAACAGAAATGTCTTTAGTTGCCTTTGAAATGTGTTTATTCTCACCATTGTTTTATTCACTGAAGCCGCTGTGTGCGGATCCTGTTCTCGTGAACACTAGTTACACAGACAATTGACGTACGCACTAATAACACACACGCCGCATTCCACGCCTATGACACTGTTTAATTCACCTATGAACGTAGAAATAGAATAGAACATAGAAATAGAAAATACAATATAGCGTATCAATTAGCAAACGGAAACATTACAAACTCTACATTCTACGACAATGGCATCGTGTCTTGAATACACATAATACGTGCGTTCTGATAAAACGAATACTTTGAAAAAACATCGAAAGAACTTATCACACTATGTTACGCATGTCTGAATTCAACCTATACGGTGATCGCATTTTCAAACATATATGATGACAATATATTATTAGTAAGCATCCTATACAAGCAGAGGTTAGAGTGGTAAACATCCCGGTTAGTTTAAGTAATATTGCCCGTATCGATTACGGTTAACGATTTCTTCTTTTACGGCGATTCGTAGATCGTTATCTTCATTATCGCCCACTGGCAGCACAGTGATCTCACCAAACGCGCTCACATTACGTCTCACCGCGGTGGGCGTGGCTAACTGGCCGGAAGTCGTCATCAGACGGCCACTCGAGTTCCCGCGGAAGTTATTCAGTTGATGTCTAGATGTCATGCGCTGTGCCTTGTAGGATGTATCCGTTGTGTCACGTGAAAATCTTGTGCGATTGCTGGAATTCTGGTGAAAGAGAAAAGTTGGTTACGTCAGCACAAT
>JAODUO010000320.1:462500-465000 GCA_025642075.2 Ridgeia piscesae | reverse complement strand
TTTACAGTTTTGTTTATCTCTGTGGGTGGCCATCGCGCTAGCGGCTTATTAGCCTTGGTGATTGTCTCCTGACGTAGCCTAACCGCTTGTTAGATTTGTATTACAGTTAAGATGTTTTGTTTGTTTATTGTCGAATAAAATTGTTTCAATTGCAATTGCGATTATAATACTGCAATGAACAAAAGAAGAGAAACAAAATGAAGACTGGAGAGCCAAACCAAAAAGAAAGAAACAAGAGGAACACAATTAGAATAAACCAAGCAATGTAAAGGGCATGTGATCAGTAAGAGAAAGTTGCAACATCTCGTTACATCGAGGAGATTGACAGATAAGGTCAGATCCGTTAGACAATAAAACTGATAGACACGTCCACTACTTCGGTACAATCCACACATCGCCTAACTATGTGGATCTTGTAGAAATGGTGCACGTCCCGTCACATGATCACGCAAACAATTAAGGTAGTATCTCCTTTGACAAGCAAATACGTTCTAATAGCGGACAGGCCAACAATGAGTCTCCGTTGATGGGCATACAAGAATAAAAGTACAGTTAATATCACCTACGTGAATATATCATAGTCAAGCGACAGCAAATGCCAATAGTCACACCTGCCTTTCGGCGAAATCATTATTTTTGCTAACGTCATCGCAGTTCCGGCAAGGAATAGTGATACGTCATAACGCGGTTCTTTATGACGACAACGCGGTCCAGGTGATACCATATTGAGCGGTATGGATACTTCATTGTGCGGTTCTGGTCTAAGTCATGTCAGTGCGATCATGTAATATTTATGTTATATATATATATATATATATATATATATATATATATATATATATATATATATATAATATAGTATTATATACATTGACAATTCGTGTTGACATGAAGAAATTGCACCTGAAAGTGGACTAGACAATGCAAGAAGATATTGTCAAACCCGTAAAGGTTTACTCCACTGGCGTCAACGGTTGCCAGCATATTCTACTTTGCTTTATAGTTACGTTTTAAAAGCATTGTTTTACGTGTTTTGTTTACATGACATGTTTGACGAAGGTAAAATATCACAACTCACACGCCAGAGGGTCGGACCACGAGAGGACGCCAGCGCCAGTGACAGCGGGAACTGTAACAAATGATTACCGTTACGTGTTAGTTACGTGTCGTAAATGTGATTGTAGGTGTTTGCAAAGAAAAATCCATTTTCAATGTTTATATAGCTGACATTTCAATATTAATGATCTGAACAATCATGGCAATTATGATATGTGTATGGAACACAACTTGTCAGTGTACTACTTAAACCTAAGTAGCATTAGGTCGCTGCCGTATAGTTTTCACGTCTTCCGTCCTATACTGCAGTGCAAAGATCGTGCATACATTGAGCAAATGTACTACTTTTAATTATGCGTAATTGAACCTTGATAGCCGATACTAAATTAGTACAAATACTTTACTCATTTGACAAAATGTGAACGTTTAATTGTAAACAATGAGCTATCTTGCTTTACTATTTAGTGTAGAGACCAGAGGGCGTTATTTCTCTATGTTCACTGACAAGTGAATAGCCAACCAGCAGAAATGAGCGAAGGCATTTAACGGAAAACAGTGCAAGAAAATTGGACGACAATCAAATTGCGAGGAACAACTGACGGTACCGCGCTTCCTTTGGTAGATAATATTTCTCAGACAGTGCTTACAGTCTTCGTACAGCTTTGTGCAGATGGGGTGAATAAATGGCCATATATCCCACCTGTGGTCATCATTACAAAATAACCACCATTGATGTTTACACAAATCTACGATGTTGACATGTTGACGGTAGTATTGATTAAAAAGACATGTCAACTACAATTCTGATAACGTTTTTCTATTAATTTCCCAAGTGGAATAGCGTCGTTTTCTGGGTTTGCCCACGAACTACTCGATAACACAGTAACGGAACTGTAGTAAACAACATCCGTCTATACAACTTACGGCACACGGCCCCAGACTGGACGAAGCCATCCAGGCACGAGCAGGTTCCGTTCTGACACGCCGCATTGGTGCCAACGCATTGGTCAACGTCTAGACAGGACGCCCCGAGGAGTGACTTCCCATCTGAAACATCGCACCGCAGCTGTTGTCAAACCACTAGTCTCACTACTTCGACCACGAGTCACGTCGAAAACAACACCTTCCCAGACAACGGCTTCAGGCCGTGTGTTTAACTCCATTTTGACACTAGTCGGTCATTGCTTCAGATCGCAATCATGTTGTTATCGCACTTTAAACAACAACTCCATGTCGGAATCGCGACATAGGCTTATGGCTGCATTAAGCAAAGGATCCTGGCAATATCTATTGCATTATCATGCAATTACGTATGCCGGTTGAGTCGGTCAAACTCATTTCTATTGTATTAGTATCTTGGTCATGGCTTCCGGGAATATACGATACTGTCCCATAAATAGGTTGTGTCACGCTGACCATGAGATCAGTGCAGACTACCCATGCT
>JAODUO010000320.1:430000-460000 GCA_025642075.2 Ridgeia piscesae | reverse complement strand
AGAAATTAAATAGTAATAAAAAACTGATTTCATATGATTTAGATCATGTACTGATACTGATATATATATATATATATATATATATATATATATATATTCATATCATATCATATCATATCATATCATATCATATCATATCATATCATATCATATCATATCATATCATATCATATCATATCATATCATATCATATCATATCATATCATATATAGCGGTCACGACAAATAACATGATACTAGTATTCTGTTACTGTTTCATTTCCCTAAAGATGTCTCATCGACTGGTTTATTCCACTGGTAATCCAATATTGTGTTCAACTATGCGTTGCAATATCTTAACTACCTCCCGTCGTAATTACGTATTGAATTTGTGTCGTTACATATATTAGCAGTTAACTCACAGAAATCAAGGGCTGACATATGGCCATCAACCAATGTAAGTTGTCTTAACCTGCTCTTGGCAGACCAAGAAAAGTTAACGCCATCGTCAATGAAACATGTTTATAATCGTATCACGCCATCACACATTCTAAACATAGTAATTTAAACAAATCAATTGAATTTATTCCTCGGCAAGAATTACGTTTTCTGTTTTTATGACGAAATTACCACAACGACGTAGAAACGTCGCCTAAAAATACCAGCATTTCATCTAACACCGATCCTGGTGACAAACACATCCCGTGGACAAAATGCCCATCGACCAATTCCGGCAGTGAAGAAAACAGTGCTGCTTACATTTGGCGCAAACGTCATTGACCACGTGGTATCCGGTCTTGCAGGAACAGAACCCTCGCGAGCACTCGGCGTGAGTATCGCTACAGTCACGTGATGTTGAACACGTGGGTCTCTTGTCAACTGAACAGAGAACACTCTCAGTTAAAGGAACTCCAGGTAAGCTATCTATGTTCACGCAATAATTACACGTTCATTCTGACGAGACGACGTGAATATGTTGTCAAAAGGAATGATCCAAACTGATGAGAAGATATATTATTACTAGATAGATCCAAACCATGCTGTGATTGAAAATGTCAGGACAATCTCGATTGCAGCTCTGGAAAAGGTGAGCACGATCTGTGTGGTCAAACCAAATGATCTCAACCTTCTTAGAAATTACAGCCTTTGGTGTGCCTTTTTGACAATAGTATCAATATTTTGCTCTCATTTAAGATTATTAGAGATTGTAGAACCAAGAAATTAGGTATGTTTGACGATTTTAACTGTCTTGCCATCGATTAACAGAGGCGAGAGGGGAGAAGATTTCTTTCTCCTAAAATCGACATAATATCTTTTGTTTTGTTTACATTGAGCTCCAGATTATTTTGTTTAGTTCTACATAGGTAATTTATGTTAACTATTATAGGTCCATAGCTCCCAGCAAACGCGTTTGTGTTCAGTTTAACCTATTGCAGTTCTTCATTTGGTTAGATCCTGCTCGCAGTGTAAATGACGTAAGATAAACGAACAACGTGACGTCATTACCATATCACGCCACACAACTAACTCGATTATATAGAACTAATCAGGTATTGAACTAACTCAATATAATTATCTCCGCAGTAAGCAGTAGCACTGCGGCTAAAGCTTTGGACTCTGGAGTAGGGAAACCCGGGTTCGAATTATTGTATAAGCTGCGGTGTGAAATCTTGGGCAAGTTCGTTCACTCTGTTTTGCAACAATTCACTCAACTGTATGAATACCTTGCTATAGACAGTGGTGGACATTTGTGATAATCGTTTTTTTTACATATCACGGAGTGAATCGTATCATGTAATGAAGGCGAACAACGTATTTTGTATTATGACAAAAGGTTTAATTTTGCGTTTATGTATTTACCTGATTATGTCGACGACGTTAATGATATCAATATACCTAGTAATACTAGTAACTGTGTACATTTGGGTGATTAGAACATAATGACAATTGCTTCCATTCAACGTACATATTCAAACACTTCAAGGGCAAAGGCACAGAAAGACAACAGCTATTTCAATTACATTACAGACACGCCAGACCTTTGCACTTTGCTGAATTTAACCAGGAATGAAAATAACATGGTACTTTAATTAATACATTAATTAAATTGTCTCACCGAACTAACATGGAGTAATAAACACTAAAATAGTATCGGTATATGTTGCGAAATGTTTACTTTTAGCACGACTCTGAGAAAGAGGAAGACTCATGTTTTGCCGGCGAAACGTTTGTCTGACCTTTGGGAACGTTTGTTTGATCTTTACAGAAGACGTTATGTTGCCGTGACTGGTTACAGAAGACGAGTATCACCTTGGTTACTTACGGCAATCGACGCCAGACTGGCGGTAACCGGTTTCACAAACACACGTCTGGTTGACGCACTCGGTGTGCGGGGAGATACACCTGTCGTCTGCTCGACACGTAGTCCCGATCGTTCCGCGCAGGACTGACGTCACGACACATATGATAATTAGTTCTACAGTTCACATTCATTATATATCTTAACGACGTTCGTCTAAGACAATGAGCTTACAATGACAGTCCATCGTTAAACAGGATATAGAATAAGTTGTTAAATTTAAAGAACTTTTAGGAAATGCAAAACGCGCGCGCGCGTGTGTGCGCGCGTACATGCGAGGGAGCTTGCGTGCGCGTGCCTACGTGTTTTGTTTTCGCTAGTGCGATGTCGCGCTTACCTTTTTCCGGTCGTTCAAAACGTTCCGATTGACGTTTCTGCGCATGCGCAATAAATATAAAATAATCAATGTCCAGCGAAACAACAAAGCCTTTTTGGTATAAATGCCACGAGCTGTTCGTTAACTTTCCTGTGTTGTTTACTGTGAAGAGTTTCTTAACATTTCGTTCAATGCAATACAATATTTACGTTTTTTATAAATCACTGTCACGGATTATGGCGCACTAGAGTCACGTGGTTTACGCTTGCTATCAAAATATGCCTCAAAACGTGTTTGCCTCGTGTTAATTTGCGACAAATAACTTTGCTGAGGTGTTATATACATCCTAACGAACAACCCATAATATTTGCCTTTTCGCTGCACATTGATGATTTTACATATATCGCGCATGCGCAGAAACGTCAACCGGAACGTTTCTAACGCCGGAAAAATGTAAGCGCTACAGCGATCGTCGAGCATGCGTGCGTGCGTGCGTGTCAGATATAGACAGTCGAACTTACCACACTGGTTTCCAATAACAACAAAGTCGCCTGTGCAGCGACAAACTCCTTGGATACATTGCGCATTGACGTCAGCACATACGTCACTAGGGCCGCATATGACACCGAGCGATATTTTGTGTACTACAAGCAAACCATTTATTATAACATGATATGTGTCCATGTGGAAAGTCATATAAAACATACATTTTAATAATTTATATAACAATTTATCAACCACAAACATGTCTCCCGGTTTTCACTGACCACATTCCCACTTTTATACATAAGTCCATAAAACAGCAATACTTATTGATTGATTTTTGACCGACCGACCGACCGACCGACCGACCGACCGACCGACCGACCGACCGACCGACCGACCGACCGACCGACCGACCGACCGACCGACCGACCGACCGACCGACCGACCGACCGACCGACCGACCGTCCGACCGACCGACCGACCGACCGACCGACCGACCGACCGACCGACCGACCGACCGACCGACCGACCGACCGACCGACCGACCGACCGACCGACCGACCGACCGACCGACCGACCGACCGACCGACCGACCGACCGACCGACCGACCGACCGACCGACCGACCGACCGACCGACCGACCGACCGACCGACCGACCGACCGACCGACCGACCGACCGACCGACCGACCGACCGACCGACCGACCGACCGACCGACCGACCGACCGACCGACCGACCGACCGACCGACCGACCGACGACCGACCGACCGACCGACCGACCGACCGACCGACCGACCGACCGACCGACCGACCGACCGACCGACCGACCGACCGACCGACCGACCGACCGACCGACCGACCGACCGACCGACCGACCGACCGACCGACCGACCGACCGACCGACCGACCGACCGACCGACCGACCGACCGACCGACCGACCGACCGACCGACCGACCGACCGACCGACCGACCGACCGACCGACCGACCGACCGACCGACCGACCGACCGACCGACCGACCGACCGACCGACCGACCGACCGACCGACCGACCGACCGACCGACCGACCGACCGACCGACCGACCGACCGACCGACCGACCGACCGACCGACCGACCGACCGACCGACCGACCGACCGACCGACCGACCGACCGACCGACCGACCGACCGACCGACCGACCGACCGACCGACCGACCGACCGACCGACCGACCGACCGACCGACCGACCGACCGACCGACCGACCGACCGACCGACCGACCGACCGACCGACCGACCGACCGACCGACCGACCGACCGACCGACCGACCGACCGACCGACCGACCGACCGACCGACCGAGTGACTGGCATGTCTGGCATGTCTGGCATGTCTGGCATGTCTCGCATGTTTGGCATGTCTCGCATGTCTGGCATGTCTCGCATGTCTGGCATGTCTCGCATGTCTGGCATGTCTGGCATGTCTGGCATGTCTCGCATGTCTGGCATGTCTGGCATGTCTCGCATGTCTCGCATGTCTGGCATGTCTCGCATGTCTGGCATGTCTCGCATGTCTGGCATGTCTCGCATGTCTGGCATGTCTGGCATGTCTGGCATGTCTCGCATGTCTGGCATGTCTGGCATGTCTCGCATGTCTCGCATGTCTGGCATGTCTGGCATGTCTGGCATGTCTCGCATGTCTCGCATGTCTGGCATGTCTGGCATGTCTCGCATGTCTGGCATGTCTGGCATGTCTCGCATGTCTCGCATGTCTGGCATGTCTGGCATGTCTGGCATGTCTCGCATGTCTGGCATGTCTCGCATGTCTGGCATGTCCGCATGTCTGGCATGTCTGGCATGTCTGGCATGTCTCGCATGTCTGGCATGTCTCGCATGTTTGGCATGTCTCGCATGTCTGGCATGTCTCGCATGTCTGGCATGTCTCGCATGTCTGGCATGTCTCGCATGTCTGGCATGTCTCGCATGTCTGGCATGTCTGGCATGTCTCGCATGTCTCGCATGTCTCGCATGTCTCGGCATGTCTGGCATGTCTGGCATGTCTCGCATGTCTGGCATGTCTCGCATGTCTGGCATGTCTGGCATGTCTGGCATGTCTCGCATGTCTCGCATGTTTGGCATGTCTCGCATGTCTGGCATGTCTGGCATGTCTGCATGTCTCGCATGTTTGGCATGTCTCGGCATGTCTGGCATGTCTGCATGTCTGGCATGTCTGGCATGTCTGCATGTCTGGCATGTCTGCATGTTCTGGCATGTCTCGCATGTTGCGCATGTCTCGCATGTCTGCATGTCTGGCATGTCTCGCATGTCTGGCAGTCTCGCATGTTTGGCATGTCTCGCATGTCTGGCATGTCTCGCATGTCTGGCATGTCTCGCATGTCTGGCATGTCTCGCATGTCTGGCATGTCTGCATGTCTGGCATGTCTCGCATGTCTCGCAGCCATGTCTCGCATGTCTGCAGCGATGTCTGGCATGTCTGGCATGTCTCGCATGTCTGGCATGTCTCGCATGTTGGCATGTCTCGCATGTCTGGCATGTCTATGTGGCATGTCTGGCATGTCTGGCATGTCTGGCATGTCTCGCATGTCTGGCATGTCTGGCATGTCTGGCATGTCTCGCATGTCTCGCATGTCTCGCATGTCTCGCATGTCTCGCATGTCTCGCATGTCTGCATGTCTGGCATGTCTCGCATGTCTGGCATGTCTGGCATGTCTGGCATGTCTGGCATGTCTGGCATGTCTCGCATGTCTCGCATGTCTGGCATGTCTCGCATGTCTGGCATGTCTGGCATGTCTCGCATGTCTGGCATGTCTCGCATGTTGGCATGTCTCGCATGTCTGGCATGTCTCGCATGTCTGGCATGTCTGGCATGTCTGGCATGTCTCGCATGTCTGGCATGTCTCGCATGTCTGGCATGTCTCGCATGTCTGGCATGTCTGGCATGTCTCGCATGTCTCGCATGTCTGGCATGTCTGGCATGTCTGGCATGTCTGGCATGTCTGGCATGTCTGGCATGTCTCGCATGTCTGGCATGTCTCGCATGTCTCGCATGTCTGGCATGTCTCGCATGTCTGGCATGTCTCGCATGTCTCGCATGTCTCGCATGTCTGGCATGTCTGGCATGTCTCGCATGTCTGGCATGTCTCGCATGTCTCGCATGTCTCGCATGTCTCGCATGTCTCGCATGTCTCGCATGTCTCGCATGACTGGCATTGGCAATGAAATTGGTATTGACATTGGTATTGGCAATAGCATTGACACGATACGACATCCAAGCCAACGGCCACCAGGCTACCTGCTCTGGCCAACCAATGTGCAGCGTCAGTGTGTACTAGTAACAATTTCACCCACTATGCGGCGCATTTGTATCCATTGGTGGTATTTTTAACTAGAACTAAACATTGCACTTATACTAGAATATGACACAACACGAAACTACATCTTTTTGGGGCCACCGGCTCCTGGAACGGCCAAGAGACGAAGACCAGCAGGAACACTCTTAGACAGTTTGAAGGACGATGTAGGTCTACAGACAGAAGGCCTAAGTCGGCAATAGTACACCGAGGGACGTGGATAAGGCTACACAAACCATACATGTTCGATCCCGGTGGCCAACACGTGTGAGTTAGTGATGCCACAACCTTTTACACGAACCGGCTTGGATTGTTATGATAATAGCACGTATACAACATACCACAGCGTGTTCCTATCTGCGTGTACTCGCCCACGCACTGACACGTGCCATGCACGCATTTAGCCGAGTCGTCTAGACACACGTTTTCGGTCTCCGTGCAGATACGTCCGACGTCTATTTTCCGCACTACAACAGAACGCGATACGAAACTGCGGCTACATGAGACGTAAACAGACCCAAACCATAGCCACAAGCTGACATAGACAAATATACAGGTTAATTTTGCCGACTAAGTTAAAAGGTTCGATAAAGTTTTACTCTATAGACGTGTTAACCTGGATACGTTGAATGTAAGACGGGACAGCATTTGTCAAACATATTTAGATAAAATTAAAGTCGGCACACACATATTAAATTATCTGCTGCCTGACAAAAGACATACCGAATATAATATTAGACAACAGAATGTGTACCCGTTACCAGTTACTAGAACGAATAGTTTCCGTAACTCCTTTATACCGTGGGCTTTATACAATATCAAATGTATTTCTATTGTATTTGTATGATGTTTTGATGAGTTAATTGTAACCTATTGTAATGTCAATCCAATTCAGTTGAGTTGCTAATAAAACTTGTGTTATAACTCTATATTTAGAGTCAAAGAATAGACAAGGTAAAACGTCATCCTATCTAATTGTCGTGCGTGGTGTTAACTCAGTAACTTTGCATTTGATATGCACCCTCGGATGGCGCCCCCATATTAACATACTGACCTTTGAACTGTTGCCAATTAATGTAATAGGTATAGACGTTACCATCAACTCATATGGGATTGTGAGTGCATTGCTGTTTATGGCCAATAAGTGGATGTGATATTTAGTTTGACAGTTATGTTAATTCCGTGTAGATTATGGTACTGAATGTAACGCCCGGAGAAATGTAAGCGTGACATTCGTAGTTGATGTTAAATAATACTTTCCCTAGACATACGCATGCGCAGAAACGTCACCAGGATATTAATATTTTTAGCAAACAATAATGCACATACTGAGACGTTTTTCAAGAAACAAATTTTTCTTAATTTTAACAGATATGCTGAAATTACATGAATGGAAACTATATAAATATGTGTACATGACATTACCATTATATTGTATATAAGGCAGTCCACAAATTAAAAACATGAATACACAATAATATTCATACAAATAGGGCAAAACCTGACTTTACTAAGCGATGCATTAGGTATGATATTCCATTACTCGTAAACACTACTGCATTTAACATTAAAGACAAAATTACAACGCACAGTTTACGAAGTTTTATTAATTATGCAAAAAAATATTTCTTTAACAGAATTACAAAATACTGTGCTCATTATCAAACTGTTATATATGTGGACAGTTATAATAATCAGTGTACTATTGTATAGTGTTTATATTTCTGAAACCTCCGTAAATGTGCATATAGTAAGTATTGCTATTTAACTATGAAATTGTAATTATTTGCTAGTTTTCAAAATAATTTTTTAAGTACTAATGTTGTTGTTGTTGTTGAGATTTGTGATACATATATTACCTGTAATATCATTCTAATGTTAGTGTTATTGTTATCGTGTTATGCATATGTGTTTATTATGACTTTATCGAAAGTGTTTAAAATAGCGACCCCTGCTTAATATATCTACAGCAATAATTCGTATATTACTTATAATTACTGTTCTAGTATTACTTATTTAATAGCACGTGGCACTGCCCCTGCCCCTACGGCACTAATGCAATATTATTTCATAATTGTGCTGCAGGTAAATTGTTGAATATTGTATCATGTATACTCTTTAGGGTCAAACAAACACTTCAGATTCCGACTTTCGATTCCGATTAGCGTCCGTAAAAGCTTAAGCGCGACAACTCACCACACGTGTTGTTTAGTCGATGATACGGATGTAGACAAACACACCGTCCACGCTCACAGGTGGCGTGACTGTCGCGACAGATCTCGCGTAACTTGCACACGTCACCTAAGTAGATCTTCGCAACTGGAAATGTAAATATGACGTAATAATAATAATAGTAATGATAATAATAATGTAAGTAATAATAATAATAATAATATTTATTTTTTGAGCGCCACATCCAATGCTGTTCCAATGGGCTTTACATTGAATAACATACAGTGTTTGCAAGTAAAACAAACTTCAGTAACTTAACTAAATAAATAAATAAAATAAAATAGCTGTATAAAAGTAATGGCTATCGTATTATTATTATTTTACTACAAACAAATAAACTAAGTATATATGAAAATAAATAAATAGCAAAAATAAACATTACAGACGTGTACACTGAATTCGGTAGACAATTTACAATCTGGAGTCATCGCATCTCATGAAATAACGACTCTACAACAATTACTATTTTATTAACATTGCAAAAGATGTCACCTCTTGATTTCCAGGATCATTTATTCAAAACGTACAGGAATAGAAAAGTCCAACAATTTCCTAGTGTTTGACAAAGTTAGGAGTTCAAGATATTTTCAGCAAAGTACGTCAGTGGATACAACTTGCTGAAACATTCGATGGGTCTATACTGCATTTTTATGAAAACATGAAACATTTATATTACCACAAACGGAATTTCTCTCAAAGAAGTGTTCTGCGCAAACGCACACGCCGGCTGAGGTGCACTGCATGCTGGGAGATGCACACGTCAATCCGGTTAGACACGCGCCGTACAACTGGCCAGGTCGCACGGTGGGCAGCGGTGACAATCGACCTGAGACAACCAACAGACTCGTACAGCCTTCAGAGTGTAGCACAGTAGGCAATAGTGGTTAGTTGCAGTTGAACTGAGAGGGGGAGGGGAGAGAGAATGAAAGACATACAATTAAAATTCATTATCCTTACGGCAAACGTTGCGGTCGAGCGTGTAGCCAGATCGACACTGACACACGCCGTTCAAGCAAGAGGCATCTGGCGCGGCACAGATACTGTCGGTACCACAGGCGCCACCCAGCGGCAGAGCAATGACTGAAACAAGAAAAGCGACGTAAACACACACACACACACACACACACACACACACACACACACACACACACACACACACACACACACACACACACACACACACACACACACACACACACACACACACACACACACACACACACAACACACACACACACACACACACACACACACACACACACACACACACACACACACACACACACACACCACAACTACACGTATATATATATATATATATATATATATATATATATATATATATATATATATATATATATATATATATATATAATCCTATACATACGACTCTTTTGCAATACTTTCCCACTTTACAAAACAAATTCTTTGTGATTTTGTTTTGTAATATTTTCATTGCTACTTTGCTTCAGCATTTATACGACTAATTTGTTGAGCTTTTGTGATCTTGCCTTGACTAATGTCACCCCCGTCAACTGAACATAAATCTAAATTCAGGGATGTACGTCTGGTTGTGAAATTCAGGGATGTTAACCAATCTTACGTCGTTGAGAATGAGTATAAACAGCGACTACTCACACGGTCGCAGTTATTCGATTTGATGCATTTTATTCATACTCACAGCAACGACCGTGAGAAAGCAGGAACCGCGGCTTGCACTGGCACTGTCCGTTCCGACAGTCGGCGTTCGTGTCGCGACACACGTCGTCCAACCCACACGTCTCCAGCACCCACAGACTAGGAACTGGCAATCAGAGATGAACAGGTTAACTATATTTAAATGTTATTAAAAAATGTATTAAAATAATTGTCTTTAAAAGGACATCGTGTCTTTTTTAGTATGATAGTGACAATACAAGACTGCATAAGTTGCTGGCATATAAATGTAATTACGTTTTAACACACATCGATAACACAGTCACATAGTTTCATTTTCAGCCCACACCTTTGTAAGTTAAATATTAAATTTGTGAACGTGCGTTATCGAAAACTGAGGCCGATTGCAATTGACTCAGCGTACTGCCTAATATTGACACAACAGGCTGGTTATGCCTAATGGAAGAGACAAGACTCTATTAACTAGTACGTTGTTTGGACCAATCAATGGATTTATGCACTCCATAAAAACGTTTTGTGGTAATGCCTGTAAGTAAATGTATTATATGGATGTGTATGCACGTGTATCGCATAGTGATGGAGATATATTCTCTTTTTATCATCCTGAACGAGAGTTTTTAATCAAGATACGTGTTCATTTACGTTTTGCATGCAACAACACACACTTGTATCACCAACCTAGCCGTATGACATAATGGGCAACGTTTTGCATTCATTTAAAACTCTCCTTCAGTCGTAAGGAAGTAGCCACTCAATGAATTGACGGAAATTTGTCTGCGATATTTTCACAATAACATAAACCCTCACCACAAATTGCCAGTCACATCAAATAGACACAAATGCAGCTACTGTCGCCATATAAAGTATTCAAATAACCTTAAACTGGTCCTGATACTATGTTTCGTACGGCAATGTACAAGAAATTAGCAACAGGTTTTCTGTCAAAAGGCGAAGTTCTTCGTAAAATGTGGCTATGATTATGAATATTGTCATAAAATGTGATGTACGAAATACGTACCTACCTCAATGTAACGCTTTGAACTTCAGTGTATTCTAAATAATTTATGACAGTCAAAATTTAAAGTAAACTAACGATGACAAATGACACAATGTTATGACTTGGTAGCAGTTTTATTCTGTGTACAGAACCTTATATGTATGTATATTGTGGTATGTATATTTGTAATGTTCACCCTAGGTCAGTATCATCACACTATGGGTCACCTTACCACACATTCCATTTTTGTAGAAATGGCCGGAGACGCAGAGACAAATACCGTTGAAACAACGCGCGTTCCTCACGTGACACAAGGAGCCCAATAGGCATGGGGCGTTGTACCCGCCGAGATGTGCTGCGAGAAACGTGACGTCTTAATATTTCACAATGGGAAGAAAATGAATGTTGAAAGGACGGATATCGGCAAAACAGACATTCGTTTGTTCTTTCATAAAGGAAGTTGACTTGTGGTACGTAAGTAGAGTTTATTTTAGTCAAAGCACATACCGCGCCAGACTGAAATAGACCCACAGCAACGGATACCATATCTTTCGACGTATGTCCACACACATCAACACACACACACGAACACAGCACATGCGCATTCACACACACCACACACACACACACACACACACACACACACACACACACACACACCACACACACACACACACACACCACACACACACACACACACACACACACACACACCACACCACACACACACACACACACACACACACACACCACACACACACACACACCACACCACACACACACCACACACACCACACAACACAAACACAAACACACACACAAACACAAACACAAACACAAACACAAACACAAACACAAACACAAACACAAACACAAACACATACACAAAATATAAATATAAAATAAAATACACAACACAAACACAAACACAAACACACAACACACACACACACACACAACACACACAACACACAACACACAACACACACACACACAAACACACAACACACAAACACACAAACACACAAACACACAAACACACAAACACACAAACACACAAACACACAAACACACAAACACACAAACACACAAACACACAAACACAACACAACACACAAACACACAAACACACAAACACACAAACACACAACACACACAAACACACAAACACAACACACACACACAAACACACAAAACACAACACACACACACACACACACACACACACACACACACACACACACACACACAAATACACGCACACCGTACACGCACACACGCACACGCACACACAAACGCACATAAAAACACACACATACATACACACACGCACACGCTCTCGCGCGCACACACACACACACACACACGCACGCACGCACGAACGCACGCACGCACGCACACACACAGACACACACACATACATACATATATATATATATATATATATATATATATATATATACATATATAACACAGTAGCACAGTTTAATTTTCCACCCACACCTACCACAAGGAATGTTCCTGTCGTAATACCCGTATTGACAAGAACATAGGCCGTGCTTGCACAACGCGTTATCATCAGCACATCGACTTCCGGTTTGGCAGAACTTGTTCAGCGCAACTCGAGGCACTGCAGGAGGCAAACGGCGGTGTTATGTTTGTCTCACTGGATAACGATTACGTTAGTTCTGAGTATACGACGTTTTTTGATGCGATATTTTTGGTTCTTTTACCGAGAATCATTCTCTCATGTCAATGGTGGTCATGTGTTTAAGCCGGACGTTCAGCTGCAGCCGTTCAACTTACCATCCTCGCTATCGTGATTACGATCGTGATTGTAAAAAACAGTCATCGTTTATTGACATTGCATTCACAAACGAGGCTCTTACGAGGTCGAATAAAGAGATATTCGGTATGAAAATAGCGATGTTTTGTGGGAGCAATTCGGGTTATAAGGTGCACATTGTCTTTGGTGTTAATGATAAAACTTACAGTTCCAGCGCTTTCAACATCCATGTGAGTCTTTCAAATACAACAAATATATACAGATAGTCCTGGTACATGATGACAATATAAAAAAAAACTGAAAAATAAACTGAAATTAATCTCCCGGAAATATAGCAAAATAAACCAAATCTCCCGATCTCCCGCTTTTGATTTGCAATCTCCCGCAAAAGAATCGTTTTGTCTTTTTTTACGCATGTTTCGATTTTTTTGCCGGCGCACCGCTTTGCCAGCTGTGTGTCATCTACGGTACACGGAAAGTGCCGAGAGCAGCCGAGTTGTTGGCCTTCAAGGTCAATGCAAGCAGCTGCTGCTACGGGATAAAACTTGACAGAGGCCTGGCAGATGGTGTCAGCAAGGCAGTCAGCAAGGCGAATGCTGACCTTGCAGTAGCAAGAGCTGAAGAACACATGATGGAAATGAAGACGCTAGAAGAGCGCATGTAAATGGACAGAAATGCCGTGCTGCTTAAACTATTTATTTTGTGACTGCAGTTTATACCACAACCATGTCCATTTTTATAATAGTTAAAGAATCTTGAACGTCTCTGTAAACCCCAATAAAAATATGAATTAAACACATGAAAGTTTAAAATAAAACATATTGTTATTTTAAATATAGTTCACTTTCGAAGAGTTATAGGTGCTAAATATAAGCGAAAAAGGCAGGAAATCACGTATTTGGCATTCGCAATTACATATTTTTTTCGTGGGGGGGGGGCATGCCCCGACCCCCTAGCATTCTCGATTGCTTCGCAACCTCGGGCAAGGCGCTTCGCGTCTTGCATATATTTCTCCCTGTTTTGACATACTATAGGAGGGAGATCTCCCTCATCACACTCAATTCAACTTGGCAGCTCTGGGGTTAATAACTGCCAACCCTTATAAAAACGTTCTTATAATAGCATACGTTATCCGCAATACTTCACTTTAATTATACAAATAAGAAACAAGTAAACACTGTGCGTCAGACCAGGAAACAGTTTCCCGGATTCTCACTGGGAAAATAAATTCAAGCATTGGCGCCCTCTCGCGGCTTGAGCGTCGTTCTTACCGCACGTGCCGTTCTGTGCTGTCGTCTCGGCCGAGCAGTGACATCGTCCGTTGACACACACGGCGCCCTCCGTCACACATACCTGGCCCGCCCGGCACGGCGCGTACAGAGACCCGGCCACCGACGTCGCCACTAGCAACGAGACGGCTTATTAAAGGGATGCAGCTCCTAGTTTAATTTTTTCATCTAAAGTAACGTTCTTATGACTACAACATGCATGTTGAAGGTTTACTGCCTGCCAATTTAGGTTGAGTTACTTTATTAAGCTCGGAGCAATGCTGGCAATTTGAAACATTCCGCATGCAACACGTTGAAATGGTAAACAAAACATTCAGTTTCAAAACAAAATTGATTGGCGGTAATGCCGAGGCGAACAGAGTTAACCCCCAATACCGTTTGATGTGTAACTTTCCCACATTCTAAACAGAAGACTTCCTGATACAAATTACTGCTGGCACCCTCCATTTAATGTAATTTTACACAGCAGTGTAACAACGGGAAACAGGAACGTATATAATAATAATAATAATAATAATAATAATAATAATAATAATAATAATAATAATAATAATAATAATAATAATAATAATAATAATAATAATAATAATAATAATAATAATAATAATAATAATAATAATAATAATAATAATAATAATAATAACAACAACAACAACAACAACAACAACAACAACAACAACAACAATAATAACAATAATAATAATAATAATAATAATTTGTATTTGTAAAAAGCCGTATATTCGGATTTTTTTTCGCTCAGAGGCGCATAAAATACACTGTAACACAAATAAATATATTAAAGATATTCATAATCAGTTTAAACTTACACGTAAAGCCGAAATGTTAAATGATAATAAATTGATAATTAAATAAAGCTTCTACAAATCCTAATTCATAGGCTAAACTTATCAGCAATAAAAAGATAAAATAAAATAATAAATAAATAATAAAATATATTATTAAGTTAATAATAAAGTAAGCGAAAAATTGCAAAACTTTAATTACAGTTAAAATAAATTCATTATAAAATATCCTACAAGTAGGTAACAAATGCGGCCTTAGAAAGATGTGTTTTTAAGTTGGACTTAAAAAGTTCAAGTGAGTCTATTAGGCACACACTGTCCGGTAGATCGTTCCACAGGCAATGTATTTTAAGATAATCACGATATTTAATTTCCACATGAATCTCCACAACATTGTAACTGTTAATCAAAGAAATACGTTGTGCGTGCCCTATGGGACAGAAATAGCAACCAAAACACCACTGTGGTTAGGCTCAGATCTCACGTTGGATTCAAATTGCAAATAGCCTCACCACAGCGTCCAGACAGAGCGACAAACTGACGTTGACACTGACAGCGGCCCGCAGAGCAGACGGCGTTTTCGTCGGCACAGACAGCGGTGAGGGGGCCCGGGACACACGGCAGACCCAGCGGTGTCTTCATCGCTGCAAGAACAACCTTAGCGTGAACGACACAGGCACATAACATACACACACGAAAGAACGCACGCACGCACGCACGCACGTACGCACACAGGAACGCACGCACAACAACATGCACATCGGGCGCCAAACATTCAAGGTTTAATCGACATCTCGCTAGAAAAGAAACGGCTTTATTTGTTTTCTAATTTCCTGTCCATTGATGGTCTTGTGATGACCACCAGGCGCTGTCAGCGGAGATCGACTGTTAGACACGTTACACTAGGGTCTGACCTAGTCGTTGTGAGCATCAGTTTCACCACGTTACACACAAGTGGCATTTCGATTTAAGCCATAACTAGGAACATCATCTTCTCTCTTCTCTTTCTTTGTGAATGAAGATCCATCGGTCTTTATGGCATGTAATACCACGACCACGACCACGACCACGACCACGACCACGACCACGACCACGACCACGACCACGACCACGACCACGACCACGACCACGACCACGACCACGACCACGACCACGACCACCACCAATACTACTACTACTACTACTACTACTACTACTACTACTACTACCACTACCACTACTACTACCACTACCACTACCACTACCACTACCACTACCACTACCACTACCACTACCACTACCACTACCACTACCACCACCACTACCACTACCACTACTATTACTACTATTACTACTACTACTACTACTACTACTACTACTACTATTATTACTACTACTACTACTACTACTACTACTACTACTACTACTACTACTACTACTACTACTACTACTACTACTACTACTACTACTACTACTACCACTACACTCCACTACCATCACTACCACTACCACTATCACTACCACTACCACTACCACTACCACTACCACTACCACTACCACTACCACTACCACTACCACTACTATTCCACTACTACTACCACTACTACTTTTACTACTACTACTACTACTACTACTACTACTACTACTACTGCTATTACTACTACTACTACTACATACTACTAAAGACGATACTAAACATACTACTGAAAGAAGAAGAAGAAGAAGAAGAAGAAGAAGAAGAAGAAGAAGAAGAAGAAGAAGAAGAAGAAGAAGAAGAAGAAGAAGAAGAAGAAGAAGAAGAAGAAGAAGAAGAAGAAGAAGAAGAAGAAGAAGAAGAAGAAGAAGAAGAAGAAGAAGAAGAAGAAGAAGAAGAAGAAGAAGAAGAAGAAGAAGAAGAAGAAGAAGAAGAAGAAGAAGAAGAAGAAGAAGAAGAAGAAGAAGAAGAGAAGAAGAAGAAGAAGAAGAAGAAGAAGAAGAAGAAGAAGAAGAAGAAGAAGAAGAAGAAGAAGAAGAAGAAGAAGAAGAAGAAGAAGAAGAAGAAGAAGAAGAAGAAGAAGAAGAAGAAGAAGAAGAAGAAGAAGAAGAAGAAGAAGAAGAAGAAGAAGAAGAAGAAGAAGAAGAAGAAGAAGAAGAAGAAGAAGAAGAAGAAGAAGAAGAAGAAGAAGAAGAAGAAGAAGAAGAAGAAGAAGAAGAAGAAGAAGAAGAAGAAGAAGAAGAAGAAGAAGAAGAAGAAGAAGAAGAAGAAGAAGAAGAAGAAGAAGAAGAAGAAGAAGAAGAAGAAGAAGAAGAAGAAGAAGAAGAAGAAGAAGAAGAAGAAGAAGAAGAAGAAGAAGAAGAAGAAGAAGAAGAAGAAGAAGAAGAAGAAGAAGAAGAAGAAGAAGAAGAAGAAGAAGAAGAAGAAGAAAAAACTAAATTGCAATAACGCTACCGTATTTACATTACTCGTTTTAATTGCTACGCATTTGTCACACTGATCAGATGAACGTCACCCGTCGTCAGCTTACCGCATCTGCCATCAACGTCGTAGAATCCACTGCGGCATCGGCACTGGCCAGACAGACAGACGGCGCCACTGTCGACACATTTGTCCCGAGATAAACATGGCGCCCATAGGCCGATGAGTGGCACTGGATGTAACAGACAAACATGACTACAGCCTCCTCATGCCGGTCCTGTTTCAGTTTGAACAGATTTGGTTTGTTAACATTTTGCTAACTTAATTGAAAATCGTTGTCCGCCTTTAGTATGGCGTTACTATGGAAATGTATAAATTAATATTAAAGTATAAAATGTTATTAAAATATTACAAGTTTCCCAACTGACTTATCTATTTGCGAAACCATTCAGCTATGTTGCAAATACTACTCAAAACGCATTCGATCACTTATTTAATCTCACCACTGCACATTTTCCGCTTGTTCCTTTATACAAATGAGTGAACATTTACAGCGTGAGTTGAAGGGATTTGTTCAAAATTTCGACAATAAAATAAAACAAAGTTTGCAGATTGTATATGTGAATGTTCTACACATTCACAGTAAGCACATGGCACCACGTTTATGTCGGGAAACCTACCACAAACTGCATTTTTCTCGAAGAATTCCTCCCGACACACGCATCGATTGGACTTGCACTCGGCATTCTGGTCGAGACAGACGGAAGAGAAAATACACGGCGCGTCCAGAACACCCTTAGGTCCTGCAACATAATGTCACCAAACGCTTTCCATGTACAAGACTAAATTCTGAGATTGTCCGTCTTTAAAATACACCTTTCCAGCGAATCTCATCGAAGTGACCTATAAATGTTCCACAAATCCATATAGACGTTTTTTGTATAAAGAAAGTTTGTCGTATAATAAATGCTCACCTCGTGAGAGATGCCAGCAGACACGAGTGACTTATAGACGAGAGAGACAACAGAAGAAAGTGTTGATTTGCGAAAACACCTGATAAGAAGAATCTTGGGAGAGAAGACAGCGGATGAGAGAAGAATGGGCGGTTGGAATGACGGGAAGTTTAAAGATGAACTTGGTGAGGAGTAGGTTGACATTTGCCGGTCATGTGGAAAAAAATTGGTGATGAAAAGATCAGATGCCCAGAAAGTGGAGGGGAAGGGAGGCGAGGAAGACCGAAAGTGCGGTGGGAGGATTGGGTTAAGGGAGATCTTGAAAAAGTGGGAGCTGAATGGAGAACAACAGCAAAAGGTATAACGAGTTGGAGACTTGACAGAGAACGTGGTGAGAGAAGTTAGGAAAGACAAGACGAAGAAAGAGACGACGGTAACCATGGCCAACCTCACACGTAACGATAGGGATGCCAAGGGGAGAACAACAAGCAATGTTAAGATAACACGATAACAAGATAAGATAACAGAAAGCAAACAGTTATGCCCGTATGCCAAGAGTTTATCAGTCCAATGGCATGACGTGGTAACCAATAATTTTGCAAAGCAATAATTTATTTAATAATATAGAGAATGCCTAAGCAACCCGTGTAGTAGCGGGCACGATCAATATATCAATACTATTCATGTTTACGTACCCTTTCTTAAACCAGGTCAAATTGTAGTATTCCAAAATGTAGATTTTCTTGATTGCAAATTTTCATTGGATATTTTACATTTCAATATTGCTATATTTGTATATAAATAATTTGTATTTGTTAATGCTGAAGATAAAAGTGCCTTGCTATATACAACAATATAGGCCAACAAAACACGGTATAGAGTAACGTGCTACATAAAATACTATTCAATACATAACACTAGTGCTTACGACACGATCCGCCATCATTAAAGAAGTTGCCGCGACACAGACATCGACCGCGTGTACACGTGACCTGTAGACCGGAACATACGTCATCGGCGTCACAGGAAGCTGTTAGCGGCAACGCAGGCACTAAACAAAGAAAACACGATTAATTGACCTATCCATCACGTGACCTGTTACCTAGGAAGCACTTCGTCATATCATCGAACAATGGGCGCTCTGCGTCATATATCTTGTTGCAATTCTGTCGGTATGATAAAAACATAAGGATACGCTTATAAAGTGACTATGATATGCAGAAATGTTTACCTTGTGAGTTGTCATGCAGCGATGGTAATTGTGTACATAAACATTATCAGCATGTTTGAAAAATAAAAGCGTGACGGACGTTACGCAAAACATTTTGGTTGTGAGTTTGTGACATACACAAACCACATCATCTACTCCGTGTTGTTGATAAACAATGTTGTTGTTCTACCAGAGACACTCTGAACTTATTTGTTTTATTATAGACTGGTGCAGCAAGGTATGTATTAGTACTGTGATTGTTTAATACGAATACGAATACATTTATTTCAGGTAAAAACCCATATACAATTTGGTACATACATTAGCACATCTAAGTAGCCTATAAAAGATCAAATATGTTAAACATGAATAGATAAAAAATAAATAAGGTTATAAGTTAGATATATGTAAAATTGTAGAAAAACAGATAAAATAATGAGCAATATACAGGATGTGATTGTATAATAAATATGCAATTAATTCATGTAAATAAACACCGTTTGAAAAGTAAGTCTAAATGGGTGTGACGTTATATTTGACCAGTATCGTTTATTTACGTAACCCACTAAGGTAGGGAACACGGTGAGGTGTCTTGAAATATAAAATGGATAGACGTGAAGTTTTAAATTTAAAAGAAAAATGAAATAGATTTAAATGAGACAACGCACAGCAATGTCCGTTCTTCTCGTAATAGCCTGGATCACATTTGCATATGTCGTCATAGCAACCGGCATGGGCGTCGATACAACTTGTACCATTCGAGCAGTCAGACCACGTGACCCCAGAACCTCGTTTCAGAACTGCCAGTGAAATAATGAATACATCTGTCACACGTCAGCATGATAATTAACAGATACGTTATCAGTACAGCTTCACGGATTTAAATATGTTTACTTGCGATTGGATAACATTTAGTAAAACATCCTTGCAGATCTGATATTGTGAAATGTATTGTTGAACATAATAAGCAATCAACCATTAACATTCCTAGTTCTATGTATAACGTTCCAACGAATTTATACATACCACATTGCCCTTGCCGGTTATAGAATCCACCATTACACGTGCACGTCCCTTGCCGACAGGCGGCGTTACTATCAGCACACGCATCAGTTGGGCCACATGACGAGCCGACAAGCACTTTGGGAACTGGGAGCAAAATGAACAAGATATGATATAAGGTTGAATCCTGGAATGCATAATATATATATATATATATATATTATATATATATTATATTATATATTATATATTATATATTATATATTATATATTATATATTATATATTATATATTTATATATTTATATATTATATATTATATATTATATATTATATATTATATATTATATATTATATATTATATATATATATATATATTATTATATATTATATATTATATATTATATATTATATATTATATTATATTATATATATATTATATTATATTATATTATATTATATTATATTATATTATATTTTTATATATTATATATATATGTATATGTATATGTATATATATTATATATTATATGTAAAAGTAAATGTAAATGTAAATGTAAATTAAAAGTAATGTAAATGTATAAAGTATATGTATATATTATATATATATATATATATATATATATATATATATATATAGTATATATAGATATGTATATATATATATTGTATACAATGTTAATATATATATATATATATATATATATATATATATATATATATATATAAATATATATATATATATATATATATATATTGCTTTTTAGATGACACTTCGGCTGTTAAGTATATTTCAGTTGCTATTTCACTATTATTTCCGTGTACACGTACATGACTTATATACTTGACATATTGTACTTAATGTGTAAATAAATAATCCATTTTGGATTTGTGTTGCTTACTGTGATGTTCTGCACTGAAGTTGCTAATAAATAATAACAACATGTATTTGCCTTTAGATAAGGTACATACTAACACAACATACACGAAACGTACTTTGGAAATCTGTCACGTCTTGGTGCTACTGACGAATCAATTACGTGAACTATTTCTTAGCAACAACGTTGTTCCATCTTCTAAATTGGTTGACGTACGTGTGAATTTGTCAGACGTTACGTTGCACGTTTAGTTGATTCCGCGAAGTGTTTTTTATTATGATATTTTGTATTTGCAGCACGTATATATAAGGATGTGCGCATTTGTGCATACATGAGTATTCTTGTATTGTATGTGTGCGTATATATCTGTTTATGTATATATAAGACAAATCGTTCTTAAATTATGATATAGTATTATTTATACAAAACATTACATAATATATATATATACATATTTTTATATATTTATATAATATATATATATATATATATATATATTATAAATATTTATTTATTATATATATTTATATATATATATATATATATATATATATATATATATATATATATATATATATATTATAAATATACATATGTTATATATTTATTAAATTTATTTTTGTTTTTAATAATTTTACCAAATGTAAAATTTCGGTATGATTTTATTTATTCAATCCAATTTCTATGATTGCATATTAGCATTTGGCATATTGCAGTTATCATCGTCATAATAATAATCATAATCATAATCATAATCATAATCGTCGTCGTCGTCATCGTCATCGTCATCGTCATCGTCACGTCATCGTCATCGTCATCGTCATCGTCATCGTCATCGTCATCGTCATCGTCATCCTCATCGTCATCGCCATCGCCATCGCCATCGCCACCGTCACCGTCACCGTCACCGTCACCGTCACCGTCACCGTCACCGTCACCGTCACCGTCACCGTCACCATCACCGTCACCGTCACCGTCCCCCACCGCCACCACCACCACCACCACCACCACCACCACCACACACCACACACCACACACCATCATCGTCATCATCATCATCATGACTATCATTACCGCATGTCGCCTCCTTCTCATGGTAGCCCGCCTCACAGCGACACTCGCCCGCCTCACACTGGCTGTAGGGAGTGACACACCGCACCGCCTCCGGGGCCCTCTCCCGACTACACGGCACGCCCAGCGTCCCCAGTGGCTCTGTCGGGGGTGAAAGAAGAAAAGACGGTCGAATTGACAGTAATCGGATGTTGCGCTACAATTGCATTTTTCTAAACGGCGGCACAATCCAACTGAACAATCCTATACACAAATATCGTGCAATAATGGCGTACCAGTAACGCAAGGAACGACAGTCGATAACATAATCCTGAAAGACATGTTTTTATTATTATAACGTTACTCTTAGTATTACTAGAATATTATCATCGACCTTTTAGAAAAAGCCAATTACAAACAATCTTTGTGAAAAGATGCCATGACTATTACGACAAGTCAACGTCTGCTATGGCACACTGTTGTGTACCATGGTTTGCAGTGAACCAATATCAGATTAATATAGTATACCACCACCAAACACTGTGGTAATTGTCATGATATACCGTAGTAAACGAGCACAGTGGACGATAATGATAAACGGCTGCCAAAGGTCGTACATCGACACGTTGGGCAAACCCCGACTGCCCATACTGGAGTGGTGTTGCACGTGCAACAAAACAATTCGCAATGAGCAAAGAAACAAAAACGAACGGGACAACGAATTTTATCTTTACAAAACAACGAGATTGCACACTATACCATGACATATTTTGCATAGACGATACTCCAAACGTGTTGTGTTGATTGAATATGGTGACGACATACATATATTTTCGTCTACATGATATGTGGAAAGAATGGGAGATGACAGATCGGTAAAGAGAAAATGGAATGAAAACGAGGCGAGGAAGATCGAAAGTGCGATGGGAGGACTGCGTTAAGAGAGATCTGGAAAGAGTGGGATGAGGATGGAGAACAACAGCAAAAGGTAGAAGTTGGAGACGGTTGATAAAGAACGTAGTGAGAGAAAAGTGAGGATATAAAAGACGACGATGACCATGGCCAACACTACCCCGGACGATAGGGATGTCAGGAAGTTAACTTTTATATTGATTTTGTTATATTTATACCGTCAAAATAAAGGAGTTCAACCCGTGTTATTCGGATATCTAGACTACCTGTGATTGACCGAGCACGTACCACAAGACCCAGCCTTGTTGTAGTGGCTCAGCCGACACACACAGAACCCGTCTACACACTCGGCGTGTCTGTCAGTACACGTGTCATCTCGCGAACACGACATCTCCAGGGCAACTGTCCTCACTGCAACGCGAGACACGGTAAAGGTCAGAGTATTGTCGTAAGTAGATGACATTTGACCTCACATGTCCCCTCTCAGTGACATCGCACTTCAAATGTCACCAACCTGCAGAGATGTCTTTGTCTAACACGCAGTAGCAAAAACGTGACACGCGTGAATCGTTATAGGAAAATAAATCAAATTACGATGTTAAAAAGACCAAATGTCTTCCCCTGCCAGGGTATTTTATTTGTGATTAAATAATAACATGCGTTCTTATTTAATGCAGTGCCCAGCCATTAAGAATGCTCAAGGCGCTATGCAGGTTAATAATACTTATGTAACCCTTATGTAGCGTCACTGGTCGAATCCAACAGATGGCGTCACTGTTTTGGATCAATTCACACGGTTACGTGTAAATTCGGCCTGGGAACCAATCAGCGTCACTATCCTATTCTGTGGTAAGGCCGTTCTTGCGGTAACGTTGGCAGAATATTAACTCCCCAGACGGCTGTGAGGGGTTAATAAGTGCTGGTACCTCACGGCGTCTGGGTAATCGAGGCAAATCTCGCGTTGGCGTCTACGAAATACATCAGCCAGCTAACTGTTCTCTGGAAGGTTTTACATTAGACTACAATAGCAACTACATGCAACTCCAGTGTAGTTAGATATTTATGTGTGATATTTGAAACGTGCACAACTGACGGTGAAAATAGATAGTCTCGCTTAACCGACTGTCGGTCGGCTGCGTAACTACGCCGAGAAGACAGTCCGGTGATTTTTGCTGGCTTTTGAGTATTATCCGTTGTTGCCACCCCAAGGATATTGGTTAATCCTGCCATAATTTTTATTTTTATAAACAAATGCAAATTTGTATTTCTATTTATGTTGTGTTAATATAAGTTGAATTTTTAATAGTTTTTATAATACAGCAATATTTGATAAAAAAGGTATCCTTATTTAATTTGTGTTCTATCCGTGTGGGGCTAAATAATGCTGCCACCTCACGGATACTGGTTAATCCTGCCGCAATTCTTATTTTATAAACAACTGTAAATTGAAATTTGTACCTATTTTTGTGTTAATGTAAGTTCTATGCAGAATATTTTTCATAGGATATCATTATCTTGTAAAAGTATATCGTTAGTTTAATTTTATTTAATACTTGGCCTGCGAGCTAATCAGCGTATCTACCTTAATCTGGGGCAAGACCGCCCTGGCGGTTATAAATGCAGAGCATTAGTTTCCCAGGCAGAGTTGAGGGGCTCACGGAGCCTGGGCAACCGAGGCTAGAATATAGACAAACCTACGATTACGTAGCCTCGGTTATCCATGTTCCGTGAGGTGGCAGCACTTTTAAGCCCCTCAACTGTGCCATTTGGTTGACCAGACGAAGAAGTCCAAGGAAATGAACAACAGTTGAACGAAGAAACTAGGCCTAGATTGAGCTGTATTTAAAATAGTCTAACATTTGTGAATTCATAGGTCAATTGTTAAATAAAGCGGTCTTCTTTTTGCAACAACATCATTTCGAATCCCGTTTTGTTCATTTTTGTGACACTTTAAACAGGTTACACGCCACGACTACCATCAGAGTCACTTACCGCATTCCCCGTTGCGCTCAACGTAACCATGGCGACAGACACACACTCCATCGAGGCACGCGGCGTTGTCATGGTTACACGTCAAGTCATCGGTGCACGTTTGTTTTAGAATCGTTCTGCGCACTAAAAATACACAAATATTAAAGGAATACCTGTCACAACTCAACTCAGCCGAGATGTTGAGTAAACTATGACCACCTCTTAATTTGTTAGAACTTGACACTGTGATTAGAAGTACATTAACTAACACATGGTGGCGCCACCTAGATTAAGCCTAATAATAATTTTTCAGTACAGGACACTTTCGCCAATGTGTGCTGAAATAATGTGCTATCACTGCAGCTGTTTTCATTTTGATGTCGTTCCGTAAATTTAATAACAGATTCTCTTTAGTGATGAATTTTCTTGAGAGTTCATTATATTAGAGAAATAAAAAAAATCGGCACTCAGGCACTACGGGCATAAGTCTAAATTGGTGTGGTGATAAATAAGATTTTAAGCGGAAGGTGCTAGCTCCTCAGCCCAGTAATAATTTGTAACAGGAAGTCTGCTGTCTAGAACGTGGGAAAGTTGAACATCAAAGGATATTCCTGTTAACTCTGCGCCTCGGCATTAGTGCAACTCAATTTTATTTTGAAACGGGATGTTTTGTTTAACATTTGAACGTGTTTCAGGCAGATTCTTTCAAATTGCGAAACAATTTCCGAGCTTAATAAAGTAATTAAGTACAAATTAGCAGGCAGTAAACTTTCAACAAACAACTTCTAGTCATACGAACGTAATTTTAAATGAAAATAAACAAAATCTAAGAGCTGGTGCCCTCGTTTTAAATGAATTGTACTCTCAACGGTACGACAAGTTAGCGTTATATTATATTTTTCAGCCAAAGTTCTAAATATGTGTTCAGTGAATGTAGATCTGTATAAAAATTCACTCACCACACATTTTCCCCTGGCGGACAAATGCGGTTCTGCAGCGACACCTGCCGGATTGACAGTACTGGTTCCGGTCAGAGCAGAACTGGCCGAACAGGCACGGCGCGTCCAAATAACCCTTTGGTCCTTCGAAGTAGAGACATACATCGCCTTTGTGGATTGTTTATCGTAAAACATAGATTGTGCGAAATTAATTTGAAACTGTCATTAGCTTGTGGTAAATGTAAAGGAGACGGGTCAATTAGTAGAACCCCAAATGATGCAGAGGTCAAAATGAAGAAATTCACCCAGTCGCCTGGCTGACTATTAGCCTTAAAAGTGTTATTTAACCCCATTACAAATCACCTATCCCTAATGTTGGTGGACAAATGTTTTTATGCAAGATTAATATAATATACCATGTGTGTACGCCTAACTCAGGTTTGCATTATATTGTTACAAAACGAGTGAAGATTTGCTACTTGCCAAACGTGACTCACCGGGAATATCTACTGGGCGAGCATTAAGCTCGATCCCTGGACATGAGGTTAATCAACAACAATAAAGCATTAACTCCTTAAATCGTCATACTTTCATGCTGAATGCATTTGACTTTGTATTGATACCGCCAACTGTTTGTGGTCGAATACAAATGCAAGGAATTGTTCACTTCTTAGTGCTTAGCATTCGAAGATATTTGCGGTTTATTCTATCGCAGAATAGACTTACTACACGTTCCGTCGTCGTCATGGTACGACGTCTGGCACAGACACGTTCCGTTCCAACATATGGCGTTGACGTCTTGGCAAACGTTAACAAAAGAACACGCCCCGTATAGAGCAACACCGGAAGTTGTCGATCCAGACGTTTCTGTAGGTGGAACATGTAAATGTCTATTAATTTATACATGGAGCACCATATCTATACAATCATATTCTATGGTGTTATACAGCATCCGTATGTTGTAAAACCCGAATGTTACGTTCATCGTTTTGCATATTTATCAACCGCCTATAAAGATCGCTTCATATTGTGACTGACGCGTTGTGATAGACAATAATACAGCAATCCTAGCGAGCATGCCGGCTTATCCCAATCTCATACAGAGTGATAACCATAATATTTATTGACCCCAAGTAGGTATAGAATTTGTTGAAAGTACATCAATTTCGTTAGTACATTTATACAAGCATACATACACACATATTATATCATGTTCACATACTATTATAAGTCTATACGGTAGGCCTACAATACATACAAATGTGTGCACTTATAGTAATTCTTTTTGTACCAAAATAGAAAATAAAAACCCACAATCATATAACATTTACAAATATCGCTGTCATAGGAGCCACCATAATTTCACGGTATAAAGTAGTATGGTCCTTAGTATACAAGATGGCTAACTCAAATGTGTGATGTGGTGTGGAGATGGGCTAATGAACATTAACATATATTGTATTTATTAATTTAGTTGACATATATAACAATTTCATAGAGTACACATATCACTGTAGTTGTTTAGCAAACATGTTTTTATATAAATTATAAAGCCATGCAAGCTGTGTGTGTATATTTTGTTTTTAATTGCATCAGGAGTCTAATTTCTAGTATGTGTGTACTTGATAAGCTCAAGTAATAAGAATAAGAATCTGCAAACGAACATTACCACATTTGCCGTTAATCAGCCTGAATCCAGTTCGACACCGACACACCCCGACTGTACAGTGCAGGGTATTGTCTGTACACACGTCGCCAAACAGACACGGTCTACCCACGGTTCCTCTCGGCACTGAAGCAACATATTGATAAGGATTAAGCCAAACATAACGTCTTCTGAAAACATTTTATTGATACGTATCAGTTGTATATTTGTTTCTGAAAAATACATATTAATAGATCACGTAAAAGCAATGAATACATAATTTTTGTATATTGCAATTGATGAGTCAATTTCATCAAGTATGATTTCATGGCTGAGTCCTTAAAAGAGAAGAGAAGCCGATATGGTGTTCGATTAACTAGATCCGCCATGGAATATAGTTTAGAGGGTTCGGAGTACAACTGAATACTGAACACCACGCTACGTGCTACGCTACATGTTTGTATATTTGTGGAATATAGTTCTATTATCACTCTCGCGGTTTCGCTCATCGGCAGTTCGAGAAACCAAATCAATTCAACGGCACAACACCTGTAAAAAGGTGTAATCGTCTTTTAATGAGAGTCTTCCACATACATGTGGCTTCACCAGCCAGTATCAGAACTCAGCCAGGTTGACCTTTACCATGTGCTGGCGGATGTGTCAACTATACCTTTTTACTAAATAGCTGCCACACATACTACAATAGTCTTCACTATAGTATCTGTTACACCACGAAGAATCATATTGAAGACTTTACGTCAATGCATATATTTAAAAAGGCAATGAAACATTACATCTGGAGAACTCATGAACAACAAACACCGCACAATTAGGAGATAATTATATATTTGAGTAAAACAGTATATATTAGTATTCGTGTACAGTATAGTTAGCTAAACGAGAAAACTTATCATGTTTTTATTACATTTATTTGATTAACTGTGGTATGTTCGCATTAGCAAAATTGCACAAAGGTATACAGTGGTATATACGTATTGTTTATAATAATTGAAAATAAATATATATGCAGTTCGCTTCTTTTCTGTTTATTGCTGTATATTTGTCTATTTCCGATTTATATGTATATATCCTGTTTTTTATTCTATATTGTTTCGGACAATCACTCAATAAAGCACGTAAATGTCATGACAAGGCACTCTTCCGGATGTCCAGCTAGCACAACTACGGACGTACCACATTGGGTGACGTCAGAAGTCTCCACGTAGTTTTGTGCGCACCGACAAGAGCCGTTCTTGCAGACAGCATTCTGGTCGAGACAAACTTCCCCGGCGGAACAGGCGTCAAGCAGGCGAATCTTCCGCGCTGTTCGGAGGACACAAATATTGCCATTACGGAGAGGATTTTATTATTGAATACTTTAACATAGTTATGACGTTGTTCGACATATATTAGGAGTGTTTTTTCAATAATGACTATTCTCATTGCCAGCCTTTCAAAAACGTAAGATAGACTAGTTAAATTTCATTGACGTTATTATGTTTGCTATTCTAAAGAATTTTTTTTTTTTAACTTATTACAATTATTAAATATTATTTGGTCATTCTCAAGCGACGCCGACGTGGGCTTACAGGTGCGCGCATACATACATACTATCTCGCGAGCACACACACACACACACCGTACACACAGGCACGCACGCACGCACCACGCACGCACGCACGCACGCACGCACGCCCACACACACACACACACACACACACACACACACACACACGACACGACACACACATTCATGCATTTGTAGTATGATAACACGATAACAATACATAATTCATC
>JAODUO010000320.1:395000-425000 GCA_025642075.2 Ridgeia piscesae | reverse complement strand
ATTCAAAGAAAATTTTCTATCCACAGCATTAAAGCTGTCATTTTTTTTTATATATATATATATATATATATATATATATATATATATATATATATATATATCGGATAAAAATGAATACCTCTTCAGAACAACCCGATAGAAAGAACAGAAAATGGAACGCGTGACGTAACGTCACGTGATCGATTACGTCACAATATCGACTACGTCACTCACCGCAACGGTTGCCGCGTTGAGAGAAGCCGGCCGTGCAGCGACACGAGCCGTCTTGGCATTTGCTGTTGTCGTCGATACATATTTCGGCAGCGGAACACGGTCCACCCAGGGCGATTTTATGCACTGTCGACATACGTGGAACGTTGGCAGGTAACTTGACAAAGAATTTGTAATTTCACGAACTTTGTTTATTTATTTCATCAATTATTAATATGCATGTATATGTTCAAGGACCACAAGTCAGTGGAAACAAGCTAGTGCAATGTATTGTGTCATCGATATTTTGTACAAGATTACATTTTATATGGAATAAACCAACCAACCAAACATTTTATTTAAGTAAAGTTAGGTAATATAATAGGTATGTGAACCAAACATCTTGTGTAGGTATGTGATATTCTAGAATATATTCATAATTCCCGTACAGTATACATCGAATATTAAGCTATGGCAATATTTTCTAAATTGGCAACCACATACATAGATACTAGAGTAAGGATTTTATCACCTATTGTTATCACATTATTGGTTTAATCTGTTATACTTCCAACATGATTATATGGATTTTACAGTGTGATTTTGCCAACTCTTCACTGTCCTACCAAGCAACTAGTTGATTAGCAGGTTTCTGAAGTTCAGACGTCTCGTGACAGAATGTTAGCTTCGACGATAGAGTGCCGTGATTAGATAATAACAACGCATTTATACCATTCCACTCATGACGAATATTCACAGATTGACATTTTCCGTATAATGAACTAGATAATTTACATGCAACACAACTGTATAAACTCACAACAAACGCCGTCCTTGTCGAAGTAATCTGGCATGCATTTGCATACTTCCTGAATGCAGTACGCATGCGCAACGGAGCACTTCCCGTCTGACAGACAAGGCGCGTCAAGCGTGCCATTCACCCCATCGGAAGCTACAACACGTCATTGGCTTAACAGTAACCATCGTGTTCTTTTTATCAAGAACACATTTCATTTCTTCAATATTTTATGTAATGAATAAACTAGTGATACACGATTGAAACAAATTGACTTCGGTGCTTCGGAATGTGGTGAAGTCAGATCCCGAAGCCAATGAAGGTGTGGAGGCGAGGCGCGACAAAAACTTCCAATTACATCCCCTCCCCTTCCCATTTCCTCCTCCTCCCTCTGCCCTCCTCCTTCCCCCCTCCCCCTCCCCCGAGGCTCCAGTAAAGCCCTACCATCACCTCTATCAAAATATCAAATTGGACCACCTTAAGACACCCCAACCAAATCCCTGCTTCGTGTTCTCAAGACATCTCCATCCTAAGCTCCCAAACAAAACGTCACCGTTAGGTGCGACAAAAAACTCCATTTGCACCTCCTTAACCGAGGCCCCTCAGAACACATCAAGATGATATCATCCATCTGAAGCTTCCAAAGATGATATCGTCCACCTGAAGCTCACAAAGAAGATATCATCCATCTGAAGCTCCCAAACAAAACGCCACCACCAGGCCTGTGTGTGTGTGTGTGTGTGTGTGTGTGTGTGTGTGTGTGTGTGTGTGTGTGTGTGTGTGTGTGTGTGTGTGTGTGTGTGTGTGTGTGTGTGTGTGTGTGTGTGTGTGTGTGTGTGTGTGTGTGTGTGTGTGTGTGTGTGTGTGTGTGTGTGTGTGTGTGTGTGTGTGTGTGTGTGTGTGTGTGTGTGTGTGTGTGTGTGTGTGTGTGTGTGTGTGTGTTGTGTGTGTGTGTGGTGTGTGTGTGTGTGTGTGTGTTGTGTGTTGTGTGTGTGTGTCTGTGTGTGTGTGTGTGTGTGTGTGTGTGTGTGTGTGTGTGTGTGTGTGGTGTGTGTGTGTGTGTGTGTGTGCGTGGTGTGTGTGCGTGTGCGTGTGTGTGTATGTAAAAACCTCTAATTGCACCCCCTTACCGGTTTCCAATGGAACCCCCTTATAACCCCAACCAAACTTCTTCAGGTTCTCAAAACACCCCAATTTCAAGCCGCAAAGCAAAACATTATCGTCAAGCTCAACAAAATACATGAGAACGAAACCTTCGCGGTCTCCAAGACTTCCAACTGTTTCACTCAATACATCGAGGGATACTTCCATTTCCAACCTTCATACCAACAATAATCCGTGGTGGATATTCCGTAGCCTATGTACGTGTCATCATACAAACTTAGCATCAACGCTATTTGAACTATAATCCTTTAAAGCCAAGTGTTCGTAAATATTAAATTACGGGATTAAAATGATAGCACACACTAAGCTGCATTTAATATGGGAGACCGGGGCTAATTGTAACAAGTACACGACACATTTCAAGGTTGCGGATTGGTTTCTGAACCGATCGAAACTGTTTTCACACCAAAAGGTCCATACATATCTCCCGCAGATAATCAGGGCACAATTAATGGTGGTATAATGAGTTATATGAGGTGTCCTAAAGTGTTACAGGTTACCTCGGTACGGGGTAACTTGTAACACTTTAGGACACATTTAAGGATTGCGAGTGAGTTTCTTAACCGGTCGAAACTTTTGTTATGACAATGGGTCCCTACATATCTCCCGCAGATAACTTGTGCATAATTAAATGCCAGGCGTGTTACATATTTGTGGCATAATGGGTTATATGAGGTGTCCTAAAGTGTTACAAGTTATCCGGCACGGTAGTACCCTTTTTTTTAAGTGGCGTAACTTTATGACGTGTCGACGGATTCACGTAATATTACACACGACATGCTCAAATCTATCCATGAACATGCTCCCGTCTTGCAGAATAATTTGCATTAGCAGTTTTGTCCGCAAGCCCTCTGTTACAACTTACCCGTGTTACAACTAGCCCCGGTCTCCCCAAAAACAACATCTACAGTAATTGTCCCCGCACTCGATATCAATTTATTTTAAAGTGTAGAACCTGAACGTACCGCAGGTTTTGTCACGTACGGTGAAGCCCGCGGCACACACACAGCTGCCGTCCACACACACGGAGTTAGCGCGGAGACAGTGCCGTGTCTGGTCACACGTCTCTCCGAGTTGACTCTTCGGTACTGTAACGTAAATGTAACATTACACTCCCAAACAAAATCAAACTTCGCAGGTGATAACTTGGCGTTTCGGAAGCGGTTTTGGTGACTACGCACGCACTGTAACATACGCACGCACGCACGCACACACGCACGCACGCACGCACGCACGCACGCACTCTCGAACTCACGCCTGAATGAAACATTTCTTATTCCCCTAAGCGGTAGCATAACCTATCGGAAAACACTACCAGACGACCAAAACACAGAGTCAAATACATCAAAATCAGCAACGTACTCGTACAAGATGTGGTTTAGAAATACGTTAACACACACGTATTTATTATTAATTTTTATTGAAAGTAATAATGTATTATTTAGTCACATACTATTAAATTTGATCAATTAACTAATACACAACAATTAGGTTATTTATATACACATACTTAATTGTTACTACAATGATACATCAATACCACTTTTAATTAACCTTTAGTCCATCAAATTCAATTGTATACAACAATGGACAGTTATACGCATTTATTTATTTGTATTTCTTTATATATTTTATTTTTCTATCTAAGTTACGTTTTTCCCCCTCGAATATTGTAAACACTTATGAACAAAAGCATACCTTAGATTCTAGTGTATAAATACAGTTATTATTATTATTATAAATTAAACCGTTGCTGATTTCCATAAATACGTCGTGAAAGGTAAAATAAAACGTCGACCCTGCGTAAGCGAGTGTCGATGACATTTTCGCGCTTACATTTTTCCGGTCGTTAAAAACGTTCCGGTTGACGTTTCTGCGTATGCGCAATAAATGTAAAACGATCAATGTCCAGCGAAACAACAATGCATTTTCGATATAAATGCCACGAGCTGTTCGTTAACTTTCCTGTGATGATTACTGTGAAGAGTTTCTTAAAATGTCGTTCAACGCAATAAAATATTACGTTTTTTATAAATCACTGTCACGGATTATGGCGCACTACTGTCACGTGATTTAGGCTTGCTATCAAAACTTGTTTGCCTCGTGTTAATTTGCGACAAATAACTTTGCTGAGAGGTTATATACATCCTAACGAACAACCCGTAATATTTATACCATAAATGATTTGTCTTTTCGCTGCACATTGATGATTTTACATATATCGCGCAAGCGCAGAAATGTCAACCGGAACGTTTTTAACGACCGGAAACATGTAAGCGCTACAACGGGTTATACTCACTGCACAGCCCGTCTACGGCTGACGCGAGACTGTTGCACACGCACACGTCACTGCTACAGACGGCATTTGGTGTCGTGCAAACGTTGTCCGGCAGACACGGAGTACCCAGTCTCCCTTTCATTGCTACGACAGACCAGTGGTCAAGTGGGTACATTGGCTATATCAAATGTTAACGTGGACTTCATAGGAGAACATTGCAAGACGAATGCAGATGGTGGCCATTTTGAAAATAAAGATAACGGAGTGATGCAATTTTGAGAGGACACAGCTTGATATTAATTTATGCAAAAATAAAGCAGGCGTGTAATAATTAATACGCGATTGTCAAAGGCGCCCAAATGACATCACGTTTTTCGTATGCTGTTAGAAATCAGGAGAAAGTACAATGTAATAACGAAGGTTGCCATTGCTGTTGTGACGTCACCTAGGTGATTATGTACAAATATAATATATATTGTCACAATATTTAAAAGCCACGATACAAATTCTACACCATGAAATGAACAAAATGTACTCACTGCAGACGCCATATTTCTCGAAGTACCGCACTTTGCATAAACATGTCGACTCACGACAGGTGGCGCTGCTGTCGGCACAGACGTCGCCACTGTCGCAGTGTTCGTACAACGACAGGTCGGGTGCTGTAAGGACGAAAGGGAAAGCGTTTTGTTATCACCATCGTAACCATCATCGGAATCACTATCGGAACGATGACGATGGTGATAACGATGAACACTTATATAGCGCCGTAAATCCAGGTTACCCTGTTCGAAGCCTCTATTATGAAACATAGAAATAGCACAGAACAAATTCGAGATTAAAAAAGTGGCATCAAGTGTCCGGTTAAATTACCATTCAGAAATCAAATTCATTAAAAAAATAAAGAACTATACATTTATGATAATAAAACGGCACAAATTAAAAAGGTGAATAATAAACAATTAATCAAAACATCAAAAGCAAATCAAAATCAATGTTCAGGAATAGCTAGTTATCATTTACCATAGCCGGCATCATCGGTTATCGTTGAATGTAATAGATTTAGCAACTAGCAAATGGCTTATCCGTCACGTGACTTGTTGCCAAGTAACAAGGTCCGCCAAGCCATCAATGCAACTGGCGCACACGGGACATTAAATTTCTTCGTACGTTTTGTAGAAACACTCACCGCAAAACATGTTGCGAAACAAATATAGAATAAAGGTGTTTGAGCAAGAACTAAACGTTGGAAATATTGGTCTGACCAATGTTACGCAATGTATACACATCAGAGCTGTAACAAGTACACTTATGACGTAACTGAGTAAAAGTAAAATAACTCTAGAACAAAATACTCAAGTAAAAGTACTTTTTTGAAAAATTTACTTGAAGTATAAATACAAATATCATGAGTGTTATCATTTGTGATATATGATGAAGAGGGAAACTGTGTCGTTGGAGAGGCAAAGATTGATACTTGTTGCTGGTACAATTAGTGCGACGTAGGTAAAGAGTAAAGTACCCGATCCGTCACTTCGATTCTCGCCATTTACAAATTGTTCCCAGAAATAATACCGCTCCTGTTTCTATGTCGTACTGATTTAAACTAATTACCGTTGCCCTCCTTGACGATGGCGCCATGAAAAACCACTAAGATACTACTTAAGGGTAATCAGCGCCGATCTTAGTCCGGTACAGATCCCTGGTCCGTGACTGACCGACTGACCTTTCTGTTCTGCTGTAAAGGTAAATAAAGGTATGTTTTTGTATAGCGCAGTATCCAGTCCTCAGGACTGCTCAAAACGATTTACACTTTATTTCCCTGGCAGACCTTTACAGTCAAACACCATCTCAACTTATCTGGAAAGCATCCAGCCACGCCGCAATTAATGCGCGAAAGCTGCTCGTACACCGCTTTCTGGTGGACCGTTGGGGCGCCACAGATGACCTGGCAACCAACTCCCTCCATTCCTCTCGCTTCTCTGCCTTCCTCATGGCGGCGCCCAGTGTCATGGCCGTCCATTCCGGGATGTTGTCCTCCCATCTCTTTTTCTGTCTGCCTCGCCTTCTCCCTCCTTGTACTGTGCCCTGCAGGATTGTCTTGGCAAGCCCTGAAGATCTTGTTACGTGCCCGTACCATTTCAGTTTGCGTCGCTTTACTGCGTGGTCAAGAGGTCTTCGTGGGGCCCAATGGCTGGCCGAATTCTTGTCCAAGGTTTAACACCGTGACACATGGTTTGAACCCGAGTTCTTGTAGTCAATGGTCCGAAGTGCTGAGCAACTACGATCGCAGTGAGAGTGACGTAGCAACCACACAGCGCAGTGAGAGTGACGTAGCAACCACACAGCGCAGTGAGAATGACGTAGCAACCACACAGCGCAGTGAGAGTGACGTAGCAACCACACAGCGCATTGAGAGTGACGTAGCAAACACACAGCGCATTGAGAGTGACGTAGCAACCACACAGCGCAGTGAGAATGACGTAGCAACCACACCGCGCAATGAGAGTGACGTAGCAACCACACAGCGCAGTGAGAATGACGTAGCAACTACACAGCGCAGTGAGAGTGACGTAGCAACTACACAGCGCAGTGAGAATGGCGTAGCAACTACACAGCGCAGTGAGAGTGACGTAGCAACCACACAGCGCAGTGAGAGTGACGTAGCAACCACACAGCGCAGTGAGAGTGACGTAGCAACCACGCGCACAGCCAGGTGAGAGTGACGTAGCAACCACACAGCGCTAAATGACGTAGCAACCACACAGCGCAGTGAGAGTGACGTAGCAACCACACAGCGCAGTGAGAGTGACGTAGCAACCACACAGCGCAGTGAGCGTGACGTAGCAACCACACAGCGCAGTGAGCGTGACGTAGCAACTACACACACTACTTATTCACACGACTACATGATCTCACTTACTGCACACGGAGTGTTTGTAGAAGTAGTTGAGTCGACACACGCAGGCCTTGTTCACGCACTGTGCATTCGGGTCGGAGCAGGTGCCGTCGTCTGCACACGCCTGGTTGAACCCAGACGACGGGTCTACGACATGACACCATAATCGTTAGTGGCTGACGCATTATCATAACAGGATGTTTACATTTACTTAAGAATGTATTCGAAAATGGTGGTCAATGTGTCGAGTGGTGTTACGCGTTACAGTGAAATGTCATTGTCGTCGTCGTCGTCGTCATCATCATCGTCATCATCAGGTATCATTATTACCATCGTCGTTGTCGTTGTCGCTATCATAGACAATAATAACAACAGAAAAACAAACTAATGCAAAGCTACATCATCATCATTGCCATAATCACAATCATCATCAACATCATTTTTGACAGCACCAGCAGACGTAACAATAATAATAACAAATCACAACACCAACAACATCAACATAATCATCAACATCAACAACATCAACAACATCAACAACATCAACAACATCAACAACATCAACAACATCAACAACATCAACAACATCAACAACATCAACAACATCAACAACATCAACAACATCAACAACATCAACAACATCAACAACATCAACAACATCAACAACATCAACACCAAACCAACATCAACATCAACATCAACATCAACATCAACATCAACATCAACATCAACATCAACATCAACAGCAACATCTACATCTACATCTACATCTACATCTACATCTACATCTACATCTACATCTACATCTACATCTACATCATCATCATCATCATATTCATCATCATATACATCATCATCATCATCATCATCATCATCATCATCAACAACAACACCACCACCAACAACAACGACCACAACGACCACAACGACATCAACGACACCAACGACACCAACGACACCAACGACACCAACGACACCAACGACACCAACGACACCAACGACACCAACGACCCCAACGACACCAACGACACCAACGACACCAACGACACCAACGACACCAACGACACCAACGACACCAACGACACCAACGACACCAACGACACCAACGACACCAACGACACCAACGACACCAACGACACCAACGACATCAACATCAACATCAACATCAACATCAACATCAACATCAACATCAACATCAACATCAACATCAACATCAACATCATCAACAACAACAACAACAACAACAACAACAAAACATACGACGTACCACAGTGTCCAGTGCTGGGTGACGTCATGCCGTCCCTACAGCGACAC
This sequence comes from Ridgeia piscesae, assembly GCA_025642075.2. Taxonomy (NCBI): domain Eukaryota; kingdom Metazoa; phylum Annelida; class Polychaeta; order Sabellida; family Siboglinidae; genus Ridgeia; species Ridgeia piscesae. The sequence goes on along the minus strand of JAODUO010000320.1, from coordinate 416,360 downwards.
AGTCCGTCCCGACACACGGCGTGTCTGTCCGCACACACGTCTCCGGGACGACAGGGTTGTCCCAGACGCGGGGTCGGCGCTACGAGGGCACACACGGGGCGGGGCTTACGATTAAACAACCTACTAGTTTTCGGCATCATTTTATTGTTCTTCTTCGACATCCTTTGTTTTACAACTGCTAGTTGATACTAGTGGTTGATACTACTTGTTGATACTACTGATAACTGCTTGAAGGAATTCGTTAAATAGTATGCCCTATAGTTATAATAATTATCGAAATGACGGAAACGCTGGTAATTTTGAATAACCTTTCGTTAAGAAGTATTATTCACTGTCTCCTTATGTATATTATTTAAAACGACTAATGTGGTGTTTTTCACATAAACCTTCATTAGAGTTTTAATACTCTTACTTTCTTTCTCAAATAAATTACGGTGTAACGTTTTTGGAATGCATTCTTCATTCCATAAACTGTACAATATAGTATTTCTACAGAAAACAATATATAATCAATATATAATTGATTATTAACTATTATTAAATCATATATCATAGCTCAACCCGATATTCTGACATTCTCGATTTGTACATATGACGTTATTTTATTATTACCAATAATTGATATTGTAACAAGTACACCATAGTAATTCACAAACCTCCTAAACATGTATAATAACACTCTATAAATATACATTGCAACCAAAAATAACGTGAAAATGAGTGCACTCATTCCTGTTGTAAAGTTGGTACACATTCACGTTGAATACTAACCGCATATGTCATTCTTCCTAAAGTAGTTTTCCGCGCACAAACATAGTCCGGCTTTACATCGAGTGTTGACATCAAAACACGCCTTGTCTGGCTCCAGACACGGCGTGTTGTATCGACCGCGGGCAGCTGGATCATAGAATAGGTCACGAATTAGCCACGAACATTGACGAAAAACGGTAAGAAAGTATGCTGTCCTATAAGTGAGTTAAATTTATTTGAATATCAATACGTATGGATTTTTACTTTCAAATTACGACTGTAGCATGGGAATATTGTTGTTATTTTAAAAACATTAGATTGCAGTTTTGTCTTATTCCTCTCTATGTCATGGGTGAGTCATGTAAGTATTATAAACAATATCGTGTTCGCATTGTTGCACGCACGTATAAATTATACATTTCATGATGTAAGCCTGTAACGCATTTGTTCAAAGTAAATATCTATTGTGACATGTTCCACTCACCACATATTCCGTTCGTTTCGAAGAAAGCTGTCTCGCACTGACATACTCCGTCTCGACACTTGGCGTTCAAGTCTCGACATTCGCTTGTCTCCGAACATCGGGAGCCGAGACTGCGCTGTGGCACTGACGCACAAGAGGAAATGACGTCACGGCAGGGTACATCAGGTTCTAGTCAACTCCCAGCAGAATGAATCACATCAAAATCGAAACGACTACGTACAGAGAACAACAGCTATTAACATATAGCAAGATATGTTTGCTTCAGCTATTGCTACTGCAGCTGGTGATGTTGCTGCTGCTGTTATTGCTGCTGCTGCTGCTGTTGCTGGGAAACGGCAGCGTCGACTGCTTTTTGAGCTACAACACCCCGACAACAACATGTCATCCCATCCTGCCCATGACCTATTTGAACCTATTCCATCTTGTCGCCGATTCAGATCCATAAAAACCAGGACCAACCGGTTTAGTACTAGCTTTTTTCCCCCTTAGCCGTTCAAGCCCTGTCAAAACAGAAGTGATTTTTCTCCCGCCCGCAGCAAACACATATTCCGCTTTCCGATGAGTTTTTTTAATATGTATATTTTATCATAATTTATCATATATTATTTTATTTCATATTTTACATTTTAAGCTAATATATTTCTACTAGATCGTATCAATTATTTATCGATGTTATACAGAAAAAAATTGTATTCGGACCTTTTTATGTGATTGTTCTTATTTATTTATTTATTTTATTTAAAGTAGTAGTATATTTTATCATCATCGTTTGGTGCATGTGAATGTATTGTCACGTGAATGCACTAGTACGACGACCAATATCATTACACATTCCAATGTTTTATTGTAACTACAATGGGAACACATCTTATCTATATACGTCCACTACAACGACGACTAAACGGTAACTATATTATATCAACACACGGAATCACAGTTTCCAAGCCTGGTTGTGCACTAAGGCAACGTCTGTAGACTCTCACGGCGAACACCATACTCCTCCTACACCACTGATAGCTTCTATCTCACGCAAACAACAACGACTTCACGCACACGAATCTATAAAAGACACTTACGACACCGTCCTTGATACACGTAGAAGCCGGCCTTGCAGCGACACAGGGCGCGGACACACACGGAGTGGTTGACGAGACAGCGGCCGCCCGGCAGACACTGGGCGTCGGTCCAACCATCGCCCGACGTCGACACTGAACAAAACAGTCACCTGTTGAATACGGTCACTTTACCGCTGGACAGACGGTCACAATCAAATTAATAATAACACACGAAAAACACTTGCTCTTACACACTCCCATGAAAAACGGTGTGCGCATGGATGAACGCACGCACGCACGCACGCACGCACGCACGCACGCACGCACCACGCCAGGTGATCCAGGAGGATGTATGTTTTCACTACGCGACATTGGAGGTAATCTGATCATACAGGTAAATCGGTGAACACCACCGCTCAGATTTGTACAACAAATTAGTGTAATTATAGATTAAATTAAAAACCATGTTTAAAGACAATGCCATTGCGTGGCCCGAAGAACCCTATTTATTTTCTAATAAACGTTTTTATTATAGAAAAATTTGTTCACGGCAGGGTTTTGTGATTTCCTACGTGTCTATGATACTTCCACTGGCGCGTACATCAAATAGATTGAGCCAACGGTTATCCGAAAGACACAGGCAACGTAGGGTGAACTAAATTGCTCAAGTTGCGATTCACTGGCTCAAACCAGTACGAAACCATCGTCTCGTCTACACCTGAACTCGAATCCAGTTTCCTCTGACGACCGTCCAGCACTCTCACTGTCCTTCCACTGACCATGACGTTGTCATCGACATGGTGCATACACATTCAGCCGTGTACAAACGTGCATGGAATGTTGCCGAAACTAATATCGCTTAACCGACTGTCGGTCGGTTACGTAACTACGCCGAGAAGACAGTCTGGTGACTTTTGAATATCATCCGTGTTGGGCTAAACAGTGCTGCCACCTCACGGATAGTGGCTAATCCTGCCGCAATTCCTATTTTATAAACAACTACACATTTCATTTTTTATTGTTGTGTTAAGTTCAAAGTTGAATACTTTTCATAGGATATCTTTATCTTGTAAAAGTATATCGTTATTTAAATTTTATTTCATAGTTTGCCCGAGAACCAATCAGCGTCTCTACCCTAATATAGGGGTAAGGCCGCCCTGTCGGTTACATCGACAGCCCATTAATTTCCCAGGCTGAGGGGCTGAAACGTGCTGCCACCTATCGGAGTCTGGTTAATCGAGGCTACGCCGAAACAGAAATTCCGTTTTGCTACGCCGTACAATCTCTCAAGTAACAGTGTTCTGTACGAGCGTACGACACCACGTACCACATTTGTGGTCCTCGACTCTGTATCCGCGCCTGCATTCACACCGGCCCTGCCGACATCCGGCGTTGATGTCTTCACACACATCGTCCGCAACACACGTCCCTGCCAGGTGTACGGTCGGCCCTAGACATTACATCCTAGAAGTACTTTGTCTGTCAAATATACACATTTACTAAAACTTGCAAGCATTTGACCATCATTTGTATTAGTATTCATCATAATTTGGCAATCGTTGTGTCTCGTGTTGGTGCGAAAGCAGAACCATTCTGTTTCCAGATCTGTGTCTACCGCGCTTTCCTTTACCATATGATGCCTTTCCAATGCTTCCAGACCAGACTGGCTTTACATCGACAGATCTTCCTCTATATCATATCATTTCTGAAGGTTTCCATGCAGTGATACGGGATTTTAAATACAGCGGAATAAAACATGGCATATAATAATAATAATAATAATATTAACAATAATAATAAGAAATGGTTTTATATATGTATGTATGTATGTATGTATGTATGTATGTAAGTATGTATGTATGTATAGTATGTAATGTATGTATGTATATGTATGTTATTATGTATGTATGTATGTATGTATGTATGTATGTATGTATTATGTATATATATATATATATATATATATATATATATATATATATATTAATAAGTCACGTACATTTATAATATTAAATATAATTTATTAAAGTAAATGACAATACAAAAATATATATAGAAATAATAGTAATAAATGATAAATAAATAAGTTATAACTAAAGACACTTATAAAATTCGAGAATACATTTATGATAAACGTGTGAAGATATTGTGTAAAATTAGTATACAAACATAATAAATAAGTGAAACAATCTGATGTTTTAATAAACAAAATATGACAACTTACTGCACAGCGAGTCCTTCTCGAAGTACCCGTCAGCACACAGACACACCCCGCTCAGGCAGGCTGTGTTCGTGGCCACGCACACGTTGTCGACGAGACACGGAGTGTTCAGTCGGCCTTTGGAATCTGCAGACGTCACCAATAGATGTATGTCATGACAAATGTGTTCACTGTGACATGCAATAGCATTCAAATTAACTAGAAACAGATGTAAGTTGTCAGACAACATAACATCCAGTATGTAGTATTGCCCAAAGCTCGTCCCACTTTACACAGACATGGTCCGTTCGTGGCTTTTAATTTTTATTGCAATATCATGTTATGCGGTATAAATTATACCTATTATAGCGTAAAGACAGTCAAAATATGTTTTCATGTACCATTTAGGGTTTGAAAATGGACGCATTAAGGGCGCTTAACTCAGTGTACACATCGACCACGAGGCGTTTTTGAAGCCGTTGTAGGCGTGGCTAAAAGCCCAGAATGAAATACATGATCACGCGATGCAGTATCACGTGAACACAAATTGACGCCACTAACGCCACACCCAGCCAGGTACACGGCTCCCACTTGGTAAAGGTCAAAGGGTGGTTGTCACTCGCGGCGATTTGAGTGACAGCGTCGGGATTCTTATAAACATTCGACGTTTAACATTACAAAGTCAGTTCTGTTTCGATAAAACATTTATTGGCGGTCAGGACGCTACAATAGTTATAACTTATACTGATTAACATGATTTTGCAATAAAAATTAAAAGCCACGAACTGATCATGTCGCTTTAACCTACGTCGATTCACAAAATAAACTGTAAAATATGATTACACAAAATACACAAATATTTCAACTAAAACTCGAATTTCATTTGACAACTGTCGTCTCCCCGATACTATTCACTACGCATACATTTAAAGGATAAACTGTGATATAAAAATGGAAGACTTACGACATACGCCAGCTCTCTCGTAGAATGCAGTCAAACACCGACACGCCCCCTGGCGGCACTCGGCGTTCATATTAAGGCACTGGTCTTGGCCAATGCACGCGTCGTTCAAGCCGAATTTAACAACTGGCAATGAAAATAGAACTCAACATCATCCGCGGTTATCATATTTTAAATGTAATCAAGAATGTTAAATTTTGATGTAGTGTTGTTGACAGTGTCTGCCATATCTAGAAGTTGTTGTCCATCTGTATTTACGAATGATTAGTGTGCCATACATTGACCTTCGTTGAAGACTGTGTATGTAATGTAAAGATGTGTTAAATGCAGATCGGAATGTTCATGGAATTATATTAAATAGTTATTAATATATTATATATATATATATATATATATATATATATATATATATATATATAATATATATATATATATATAATATATATATATATATATCAGTAATGATCATACCTGATAAAATGTCCAATTAAAATAACACATTGATAAACAAATGTTTGTTACTTAGACAAAACATACATTACTACCGTAGAAATAAATAAAATAAAATTATAAACAATGTAGTATCAAACTCACCGCAGAGACCGTTTCGTTTGAAATAGGCCGTCTTACACAAGCATTGTCCACCGTTACACTCAGCGTGTGAGTCGAGACATGTGCTATCAGAGCGACAGGCGCCTCCCGTATTGCCCAGTGCCACTGAAGAAACATAGATCGTGACGCATTAAAATATTAGTATTTTGGGGCCTACAGCAGATTTTGTTTACATGACTTTTGAATTAATAAATTAATTTATTGATTTATTATTTGATTTACCTTTAACTGTCTTCATGATGATTGCTATGGAGTGAATGCCTTAGTTAATTATTAGTTAGAGGTCGCATCAAAAAACCTCCTATTAATGTAATTATCGAAATCATTCTAATCGTCATAATCATCATAATTATCGTAATCGTAATCGTAATCGCAATCGCAATCGCAATCGCAATCGCAATCGCAATCGCAATCGCAATCGCAATCGCAATCGCTATCGCTATCGCTATCGCTATCGCTTTCGCTATCGCTACGCTACGCTACGCTATCGCTATCGCTATCGCTATCGCTATCGCTATCACTATCACTATCACTATCACTATCACTATCACTATTACTATTACTATCACTATCACTATCATTATCATTACCATAAGGCGCATGACAAATCACGGCTTACATAATGATCTGGTTTTCTTAATGAGCATGTTTCATGTGATTCGATATAACTCTAGTCAATACGCTGCAAATTGTTTTAGTTTATGTTTTGGGGTCACAGGAAGACGGCACAAAATGTGCCATGTGATCTCCATGTAAGAATACCTTTCTTGTTGTTTGCCTATGAAGAATGCAATATTTTATTGCGAAATTGTATTTTATTTTATTTTATTTAGTACTCCAGTGTCGCGCGTTGTCTATAGAGTGCGTGTTTAACTCTGAATTGTATTGTATCCAACTTACCACATCTGTTCCTATTCGAATCTAATCCAAATTCACGCCGGCACATGCAGCGTCCATTCCGACAGGTGGCGTTGTCGTCAGCACAGATGTCGCTAGATTTACATGTCTGTCCCAAACCAATCTTCGGCTCTAAGTAACACAATTCGTACATTGTCATAGTGGTAATAAGAAGTACAATGACACATCTTTAGAAACGCTGTAGTAGTTGCATGTTTTCATCTTACTGTTCAACCACTTGTAGTAAGTAAACAGATAAATGCCATTAATATCGAACGAAATTGCGTTTCTTGTTTCATTCGGGTCGATTTTGTGGTTGAATTTTGTGAGATCAATTCTGGAGATATAATAAATTTGATCTCGTTGACATAGTTGGCAGTTTACATAGCCAGTTTTGCCGAATTTCCAAAGTTTTTCCCCTACGAAGACTGGTATAGTGTTTCGATGACGTCATCAGTGGCAAACAAGAATTGCGTACGTTATTATGAAAATTAACTATCCAGAAGAATGTGTTAAATGCATACTACATATTCCGTTCTTCTCGAAGAATGCCCCCTGACACAAGCACACCCCACTCAGACAGAAGGCGTTCTTGTCGAGACATCGTGACCCTGTCAAACACGGCGTCTCCAGGTGACCCCGGGGCCCTGTAGAAACAACATGCCTAGTGAAAACAGGCATCATTATATTGACCGTTATAATCACGAGCTTGCTTCGTTCGTGGTTCATCCATTGTGCATAACTACATTAATACCTCGTAACATTTGTACAGTTTTATAATGCACGTAACATGTCGATTGGAAATGTATCTAAGCATCGGTGTAATTAAAAATAAAACACATATAGGTTAATGATTACACTTGCCACCAGCTCAATTACAAATATTCGCACCCAATGCAAGTTAACGTAACAGAAAAGTGCGTTTATAATGAAAATATTAAATTACTTACTACACAAACCGGTATCGTCCTCATAAAACTCGCCGCGACAGCGGCAGTGTTGATCTTGACAGACGGCATTCTCGTCACGACACAAATCACCGTCCCCACAGACACTGCCCAGACGTTTCGTCTTCTCTGGAAACGTCAGGTCGGTGTCACGTGACGACCAAAACGTCATCTGGCTTAGGTTTATATATGAATAAAGTAGCTATGTGTACATGATTATTAACATGATATCCTATTGCATATTGATGTTTGTTACCAAATGTCTGTAGGTGCTAAAATCTGTATACAAGAGATAACAGATAAAAGTAGTTATTCTTATCATTTCAAATTATTTATTAATTATCATATATGCCACTTGTTGATAGCGTATGACTCTAAACAATTGATGATAAAATAATAGCTATCATGGAAAGATATCGACGTTTGATCACCAAATGACACATTAAAACATATAGCTATATTGCTATATTGGTTAGTAATAACAAATTACTAAAGTATTAAAAAGCTGTCTGTAGTTCTTCCCTATGCACAGAATCTTAGTTGACTGAAACATACATAGAATACATTTCAATAAGTAAATAATTCATTCATTGATAAGTAGCATTTTCGAAGTATTATTTGAAATAATGTTGCACTGTTCGGCAGTCTCACCACAAGCGCCGTCCTTCAAGAAGTAGTCAGACAAACACTGACACTTTCCACGCACGCAACCCGCATTATCGCCCAGACAGGCGCCGCCATCTTGACACGGCCCGTTGACCTCTCCTTTGAGACCTGCAGTTTGGCGTAGAACAAACACACTGTAAACTACAGTTCAGAATTAAACAAGACAATGCCCACAGTAATAATAATAATCATCATCAGGCAGTAATCGTAAATGGTACTTTATCGTGTAAGACATCGCATTTGTTAAAGGTTTCTTCTGCTACTTACGACAATGGTTATCAGCTTGATAGTACTGGACCCGGCATCGACACAACCCGTCTCTGCACTGCGCCAAGGAGTCGCTACAAACGTCCCCCATTCCACAGGCGGCGCCGAGAGACAGTCGTTTTCCTGCACGTCATAACATACCTATTATGTAAACCAGTTCAATCATCATTTTAGTTTTAGTTTATATAAAAGTCATTAACATTATGCATGCAGCTATTCCACATTACGTGTGGCACAACAGTTGGACAACTAACACCCTTATATACCTGTTTATACCTAGTTTCGTTTTATACGACATGAGTTACTTGACATGGGTATGTATAATTGATATGACATCGTAAGATCAGGAGACTCCTCTAAAACCATGCAAGTCACACTCGAGGAGCCATCTATTGAGAAACTTTATTTACAAAAGTATTACCTCATCTAAAACATATTATATATACAGTCTATATGTGATTTTTGATTCTGAATTTTGCTAACACACGTAACAGTTTTTCAAATGACGTTTAATCGCCCTTCACGCAGCAGGTAGATTAGATGGCGTCTGTCGCATTCAACTCACGGCACTGGCCCTGCTTTAGGAAGTACGAGTCTTTGCAGCGGCAGTAGTCGCCTCGACACACGGCGTGGTCATCGAGACACTGACCAGACGACAGACACGGCGACCCCAGGCGCCCGTCCGCAGCTGACGGTGAATACGAGCAGTAAGTGATAGGTAACATACACTTACTGAATGATGTTAGCCACTGCACGCAGCAGCGCAACGCAACGCAACGCAACGCAACGCAACGCAACGCAACGCAACGCAACGCAACGCAACGCAACGCAGCGCAGCGCACGCACGCACGCACGCAACGCAACGCAACGCAACGCAACGCAACGCAACGCAACGCAACGCAACGCAACGCAACGCAACGCAACGCAACGCAACGCAACGCAACGCAACGCAACGCAACGCAACGCAACGCAACGCAACGCAACGCAACGCAACGCAACGCAACGCAACGCAACGCAACGCAACGCAACGCAAAATACGACGGCATGATTTTGTTACTGTAAACGAATATCGAGTGTTCTAATAGTGTCCGAGTGCGATGAGGCATTGAGTGAATGGCTACGTGATTGATTAGATGATTGCTCCATTGTTCGATTGACTGATTAAAACGTCAGTTGATTGATTGATCGTGTGATGAATGATTAATGGATTCTTTGAAACATTGGGATCGATTGTTTAATTGATCAATTGTTTGGCTGGCTGGCTGGCTGGCTGGCTGGCTGGCTGGCTGGCTGGCTGGCTGGCTGGCTGGCTGGCTGGCTGGCTGGCTGGCTGGCTGGCTGGCTGGCTGGCTGGCTGGCTGGCTGGCTGGCTGGCTGGCTGGCTGGCTGGCTGGCTGGCTGGCTGGCTGGCTGGCTGGCTGGCTGGCTGGCTGGCTGGCTGGCTGGCTGGCTGGCTGGCTGGCTGGCTGGCTGACTGACTGACTGACTGACTGACTGACTGACTGACTGACTGACTGACTGACTGACTGACTGACTGACTGACTGACTGACTGACTGACTGACTGACTGACTGACTGACTGACTGACTGACTGACTGACTGACTAATCGAATGACAGAGTGATTTGGTGACTTGCTGTTTTTACTGACTGGCTGTTTGACAGACCGAAAATAAGTTCACTAACTAAATAATTGACTAACTCACTGTTTGGCTGTAATTGAGCGAGTTACCACCCGACTACAAGAACGACAGACGGTGAGACTCGAATGTCCACTTACAACAAGTATCGCCGTCCGCGCTGTACCCTGGCCGACATCGACACACGCCTTCCTTACACACGGCGTTGTCGTCATGACAACCGATATCCGCGAAGCACGTCCCGCCGAGCGCCATCTTACGTACTGTTGAACAAACAAACCGAACAATCGGTAGGACCTAAACCACAGTGATGCATTCATTCACGTTTCTGTCACCTGGGCAATACAGCCGCTTCTCGATTAAGGTCACACTAGATTAATACCAAATTTGTTCCACATACAGTGAAATATAGAAATTTGCTAATACGATCACCTCGCTAATCGGGTCACATTTGTTCAACCATACACACACAACATACACACACATATATATATATATATATATATATATATATATATATATATATATATATATATATATATATATATATATATATATATATATATAAAGTAGTTATACTTTTAATGATAGTTTCATAAAGTGTTTACCACAGAGTTGTATCTTTGAAGTGGGTCGATCGCACACGCAGTCTTGCGTGGTGAAGCTCTTGAAGTGACATCACACAAGAGAGCGTTAGGTCTTAGCGCAAATAAATAACAACATGACACCAGATTTTATTCATAATATGTCGCAATCTGTAACGAACGAGAATCTGCATTATATCATAACCTATATGACACAATCAGGTGACAAACAAGCAATTCAGCAGCACACACACAACACACGCACATAACAACACACACATGACACAACACACAGCACACAGACACACAACAACACACACTAACACACATATACAACACAACACACAACACACACAAACATACACATAACACACACAATATACACACACAAACACCCACACACACACACACACACACACACACACACACACCACACACACACAACACAACACACACACACAACACACACAACACACACACCACACACACACACACACCCACACACACACACACACACACACACACACACACACACACACACACACACACACACACACACACACACACAACACACACACACACACACACACACACACACACACACACACACACACACACACACACACACACACACAACACACACAAATTATATATATATATATATATATATATATATATATATATATATATATATATATATATATTAGAGTGTGGCACAATAACCAATGTGACGGGTGGGTTGTATAGATATAGATGTCATTGTAAACCTGGTTTTGAAGCAGTTTATTTCAAGAACAACAATTACAAAACAAGAGCTAACAAATATAGAATTACAACCACATATTGAGACGTTGAAAATGGCAAATAGCATTATCGTGTCGCTAATACCATTTGCCAATTACCGTAAGTGTAGCCTAACAACGAGCAAATCGTGACAGTGTCAAGCATGATTTTAACAGTGTCAAATGAACGGAGAAATATAACTTTAGAATGCCAATTTGTGCCGGGAAAAAAACAATTTGTGATGACAACAAATTAAGCAATTATATAAGTGAAATTAAATTGCAAATATATATTAACTTTTGCAGCTGATGTCTGCAGCTACGACTAATATACAAAGATATATCTCATTGGTGCAAACTTACTGCAGACGCCTCCGTCGACGTAGTATCGGGTAGTGCAGGAGCATATTTCTCCCACACACGCGGCGTGTGAGTCTGCGCACCGGTCGGTGACGTCACACGGGTACTCGAGCGGTATTTTGGCCACTGTGAAATGTCATCGTCGGACAAACAGGCAACAAGTTGGTAAATTAATGTGAAATTTCGTAGCAATTTTTCTAGCAAATATATTAACCTTTTTAATCAGTTTCTCTCATGTCACTTGGAATGCAACCTAATACCAATATAAAGACATTACCACATGTAACAGTATATGTGTATTTATTAGTGCCTCTAGCAGTCAATATAAACGCACGAGTCAATGAAGGCCATGATAAGCAAGTTTAAATTAAATAAACACAAGCAAACTGACCATAACTCACCCCGTTTAGATCATTCCCTGTTGGATTTTTAATCAACGACATCTAAGACACTATGACACCATAGACGACAAAGAATGGGACGAGGATGTCGCCGTTCACTGTATCATTATCGCCATCAAATACTTTTCAGCAAGACGGAATACAACACGACTGGACTTACCGCAGACTCGCCGACTCTTGAGGAAATACCCGGCAGCACAGCGACATACGCCGGTCTCACAGACAGTGTTTGCCTCGACACACTTCCCGCTCGGCAGACACGGGGCGTTCACGCTGCCCCTCGGCTCTACGAAGAGAATTTATGCAAAACACATCCGTCCAGCTACACTATGTTATGTTTCTTGCTCCAGATATAGTTTTGCCAATGAAAACATTGTGTCGCGTTCGAATAAGTACACATGTACTTAGCAAGTTCTGTTCTGTTCTGTTCTGTTCTGTTCTGTTCTGTTCTGTTCTGTTCTGTTCTGTTCTGTTCTGTTCTGTTCTGTTCTGTTCTGTTCTGTTCTGTTCTGTTCTGTTCTGTTCTGTTCTGTTCTGTTCTGTTCTGTTCTGTTCTGTTCTGTTCTGTTCTGTTCTGTTCTGTTCTGTTCTGTTCTGTTTTCTGTTCTGTTCTGTTCTGTTCTGTCTGCTTCTGTTCTGTTCTGTTCTGTTCTGTTCTGTTCTGTTCTGTTCTGTTCTGTTCTGTTCTGTTCTGTTCTGTTCTGTTCTGTTCTGTTCTGTTCTGTTCTGTTCTGTTCTGTTCTGTTCTGTTCTGTTCTGTTCTGTTCTGTTCTGTTCTGTTCTGTTCTGTTCTGTTCTGTTCTGTTCTGCTGTTCTGTTCTGCTGTTCTGTTCTGCTGTTCTGTTCTGCTGTTCTGTTCTGCTGTTCTGTTCTGCTGTTCTGTTCTGTTCTGCTGTTCTGTTCTGTTCTGTTCTGTTCTGTTCTGCTGTTCTGTTCTGTTCTTTCTGTTCTGTTCTGTTCTGTTCTGTTCTGTTCTGTTCTGTTCTGTTCTGTTCTGTTCTGTTCTGTTCTGTTCTGTTCTGTTCTGTTCTGTTCTGCTGTTCTGTTCTGTTCTGTCTGTTCTGTTCTGCTGTTCTGTTCTGTTCTGCTGTTCTGTTCTGTTCTGTTCTGTTCTGTTCTGTTCTGTTCTGTTCTGTTCTGCTGTTCTGTTCTGTGTTCTGTTCTGCTGTTCTGTTCTGTTCTGTTCTGTTCTGTTCTGTTCTGTTCTGTTCTGTCTGTTTGTTCTGCTGTTTGTTCTGCTGTTGTTCTGCTGTTCTGTTCTGTTCTGTTCTGTTCTGTTCTGTTCTGTTCTGCTGTTCTGTTCTGTTCTGTTCTGTTCTGTTCTGTTCTGTTCTGTTCTGTTCTGTTCTGTTCTGTTCTGTTCTCTGTTCTGTTTCTGTTCTGTTCTGCTGTTCTGTTCTGCTGTTCTGTTCTGCTGTTCTGTTCTGCTGTTCTGTTCTGCTGTTCTGTTCTGCTGTTCTGTTCTGCTGTTCTGTTCTGCTGTTCTGTTCTGTTCTGTTTCTGTTCTGTTCTGTTCTGCTGTCTGTTCTGTTCTGTTCTGTTCTGTTCTGTTCTGTTCTGTTCTGTTCTGTTCTGTTCTGTTCTGTTCTGTTCTGTTCTGTTCTGTTCTGTTCTGTTCTGTTCTGTTCTGTTCTGTTCTGTTCTGTTCTGCTGTTCTGCTGTTCTGTTCTGCTGTTCTGTTCTGTTCTGTTCTGTTCTGTTCTGTTCTGTTCTGTTCTGTTCTGTTCTGTTCTGTTCTGTTCTGCTGTTCTGTTCTGTTCTGCTGTTCTGTTCTGTTCTGTTCTGTTCTGTTCTGTTCTGTTCTGTTCTGCTGTTCTGTTCTGTTCTGTTCTGTTCTGTTCTGTTCTGTTCTGTTCTGTTCTGTTCTGTCTGTTCTGCTGTTCTGTTCTGTTCTGCTGTTCTGCTGTTCTGCTGTTCTGCTGTTCTGCTGTTCTGCTGTTCTGCTGTTCTGCTGTTCTGTCTGTTCTGTTCTGTTCTGTTCTGTTCTGTTCTGTTCTGTTCTGTTCTGTTCTGTTCTGTTCTGTTCTGTTCTGTTCTGTTCTGTTCTGTTCTGTTCTGTTCTGTTCTGTTCTGTTCTGTTCTGTTCTGTTCTGTTCTGTTCTGTTCTGTTCTGTTCTGTTCTGTTCTGTCGCACGTGAATAATTATGCAGCACCGGACATTATGGTGTTGTGGTTTAGAAACAGGCCACCGATTACAGATATATATATATATATATATATATATATATATATATATATATATATATATATATATATATATTGATGTACATAAAACGTTAGTAAGAACATATATTTTACACTGTAAAACATGTAACCATCATTTAATTAATTTAGACCGACATGTAATATCTCCGCGATCATGTATTTGCCAGCTCTGTATCTACAAGGTTATACAAATCCACCAATAAAACATACGTTCAAGTCTGGTGCAGAATCAACTATATGGGTTGTTACTTACTACACGAGCCGTCCGCTTCGTAGAACTCAGCTTGACACAGGCACAGTCCTGACCGACACTCGGCGTGTGTGTCCAGACATGGTGTTTTGTCATCGCAGGAGCCATGTAGAACCACGTTCTTATCTAGAAGAGATCGCAATACGTGCCAGTTAAAGCGACATGATCAGTTTGTGGCTTTTTATTTTTATTACAAAATCATGTTAATCAGTACAAGTTATAACTATTGTAGCGTCCTGACCGCCAATAAATGTTTTATCGAAACAGAACTGACTTCCTAATGTTAAACGTCGAATGTTTATAAGAATCCCGACGCTGTCACTCAAATCGCCGCGAGTGACACCCACCCTTTGACCTTTACCAACTGGGAGCCGTGCACCTGGCTGGGTGTGGCGTTAGTGGCGTCAACTTGTGTTCATGTGATACTGCATCGCGTGATCATGCATTTCCTTCTGGGCTTTTAGCCACGCCTACAACGATTTTGAAAACGCCTCATGGTCGATGTGTACACAGAGTTAAGCGCCCTTACTGCGTCTATTTTCAACCCCTAAATGGTACATGTAACATATTTTGACTGTCTTTACGCTATAATAGGTATAATTTATACCGTATGACATGATATTGCAATAAAAATTAAAAGCCACGAACGAACCATGTCGCTTTAAGCACGGAGGACATCAACATATTTGTGCACTTAGTCGGCGACCAAACGTATCCCAGGTTGTTGGCAGGTGTCCCCAACTAAGGAAAGTACAGTATCCGGCGTTCTTATCGCAGAAGACAAGCATAAGTAATTGTAGCACTTTTATATTGTGCGTATATCCTTGAATATTCGAGCGCAACAAACAAACATAATTTGGCGTAATCATAAACGGGGACAGGCAACAGTCGCCATTGGAGCAAGGAATCGCCGAAACTTTATGATGGAAAAGCACCTCAAAACAAATATGTTTTCAGGAATTTTACGAAAGGTGGTACATATAGTTTCAGATAATTTAGTTGTAAAAGTGAGTTGATTCAAATTGTTGGCGCAGCTACAGAGAAAGCACATTTGCCAATATTCTCTTTAGTTTTAGGAATCGAAAGTTGTTTGGAAACGGATGATCTGAGGGTCGTGGGGAAATAAGAGAAAGGTAGCAGCTTAACTGTAAGTACGTCGGTTGTTCAGTAGAAAGAGAACGGTATGTAACAGTAGATAATTTAAGCCAAAGTAACTGCTTAATAGCGATAATGTTAGTAAGAAACGGGTCTAAGGGACATTCGAAAATGCAATATCCCGGATGGTCCGTGTAGGAAACGACGCGGCGAATGCAGTGTCTATTGACCGCTCAACAACCCACAACACCGGCGAAACATATGAGCCAAGTATAGCAGTCAGTGGTCGTAGTAATAATCCTAGTTAACACCAGATGGCAATGGAGGCTGCTACAAGTCGCTACAAACTCGCCCGTAGAATGTCTGTACACACCCAGCGACACAAACTAACAACGTGTCGCCAATCATAAACATTCCCGGCAGGTGAAAATGTGCCATGTCATCTATGTTGTTTGGTCACAGACGCATTACGCCTGCAATGTTCACTGGGATTTATTCAGAAAAACCTACCAGAGACAGATTGTAGACAAATGTCGTCGAACACAGTTGAGACTAGGTTTGTTGTAGGTCACATGCAAGCACACATGCACGCCTACACTCACCTGCATACTCCCAAAAACCTTCATATTCGCTTGCGCGCGTGCACCCACGCACACACACGCGCAGACGCACACGTACACATACGCACGCGCGCGCACACAGACATAGACACGCACAAACACGCATACACCAACATGAACACACACACACACACACACACACACACACACACACACACACACACCCCATACTCACTCACAGCACGCACACAGCACGCACACACACACACACACACACACACTCACACACCACATACATACACACACGCACTCACACACACACGCACGCACGCACGCACACTCTCACAAACACACACACACACCACGCACGCACGCCGCGCACACACACACACACACATATACACACACACACACACACACACACACACACACACACACACACATATATATACACACACACACACACACACACACACACACACACACACACACACACACACACACACACACACACACACACACACACACACACACACACACACACACACACACACACACACACACACACACACACACACACACACACACACACATTTGGACACAGTTTCGTGTAATCTAAACACTAAGCATTTGTGTATTCCAGGGCTCCACAGTACCATATATTTCGTAGGTATAACAACGACCTACTCTTATAATTTACAAATAATTATTATATAGATTTAGAATGACTAAAACACCGACGATACGTACAACAAACACCCCGAGTCTCGTGGTAGTCCACGGCGCAGCTGCATACGTCATCGCTGCGACACGTGACGTGCGAGTTGGAGCAAGTGCCGTTCAGAAAGCAGACAGCGTGCAGAACACCTCGCCGAGCTGGAACAAAATACAACTAATTCACATACGCCGTCATTAAAGCGACATGATCAGTTCGTGGCTTTTTATGTTTATTGCAAAATCATGTTAATCAGTATAAGTTATAACTATTGTAGCGTCCTGACCGCCAATAAATGTTTTATCGAAACAGAACTGACTTCGTAATGTTAAACGTCGAATGTTTATAAGAATCCCGACGCTGTCACTCAATCGCCGCGAGTGACACCCACCCTTTGACCTTTACCAACTGGGAGCCGTGCACCTGGCTGGGTGTGGCGTTAGTGGCGTCAACTTGTGTTCACGTGATACTGCATCGCGTGATCATGCATTTCCTTCTGGGCTTTTAGCCACGCCTACAACGGTTTCAAAACCGCCTCGTGGTCGATGTGTACACAGAGGAGTTAAGCGCCCTTACTGCGTCTATTTTCAACCCCTAAATGGTACATGAAAACATATTTGACTGTCTTTACGCTATAATAGGTATAATTTATACCGTATAACATGATTCTGCAATACAAATAAAAAGCCACGAACGGACCATGTAGCTTTAACCTCACGTGTATAGCCACGCGTAGTCACACAACCTCTCTTGTGCATCTACCGCGTTCTTCCTCTTTCTTCCTCGTACTGACGTGTTCTCGGGTCTACAATTTTTGAACCACTCATCACGTGGGTTCTATCCACATTTCGTCCTCATCCGATCGTCTCGTGTCCCTCCTCCCAGAGTTTCCCCGTTTCAGTGGTGCCCTTCCCGTTCTCCTGCGTCATTTGTCTTGTTCCGTCTTTGCTGCCTTTGGACATTTTCCTACATCCATCCGTGCCACGTGACCTGCCTATCCCATCTGACCAGGCTTGTCTTGTTCTCACAAATGTGTAACTTATGTTGTTGTTCTGTCAGTCTCAACTCTCCAGACTATTTATTAGTTTGTCCCACGTACACGAGAGGGAGGCAGTCTATAACTAGTCTCGCTTAACCGACTGTCGGTCGGCTGCATATCTACGTCGAGAACACAATCTGGTGACTTTGCCGGCTTTTGAGTATTATCCGTGTGGGGGTAAACAATGCTGCCACCTCACGGATACTGGTTAATCCTGTCCTAATTCATATTTTATAAACAACTGCAAATTTGTTAATTTGTATTTAGTTTTGTGTTAATATAAGTTCAATGTTAAATACGTTTCATAGGATATCATTATCTTGTAAAAGTATATCGTTATTTTAATTTTTATTTCATAGTTGGCCTGAGAGCCAATCAGCGTCTCTATCCTATCTGGGATAAGGCCGCCCTGGCGGTTACAACGGCAGCCCGTAAAACGACTTTCATAAAAAATTAAAATATAAAAACACGTCGTTGAGCACCATGTAACAAATATAACAAATATAACAAACGTCAGTAACGCAATAATATAACAAACTCATGACGTCATGACTTCTACGTAATGAACAATGACCCAAGTGACAACAGCGTTTATACTCTAACCAAGGATTCTATAGCTTCACAAAGACGCGTAACTCCTTTGTGAAGCTATAGAATCCTTGGTCTAACATCCAAATATGCCGAGCAATGTATCAGGGACACGACGATATCATCCCGTCAGTATGTCAGACGAACATATAGTCTCTGAAATATTACTTATCATTGTGAGTGTTGGATTAGTGAGATAGATGGTGGAACTTACCGCAAATGTTGTTTTTGAGATATAATTCGTCGGCGCACTGACATCGGCCATGCTTACACACGGCGTGGAGATGGGCGCACGCGTGAGTCTCCGTGCACGCGTCGCCGATGTCAAGTCGGCGGTCTACATGTGCAATCAACACATGGGCGGATATCAAGTTAATGTTAAAATAATGGAATGCATCAACATTCGAATAGTCCCATTATAATTAGCTTAGCATCAACTAGTTAGAGAGGGTGCTGCTCCTCTTCCCAAAATTGGCAGAGCAGGAATTTGTAACGGGAAATCTACTGTCTAGAACGTAGTAAAGTTAAACTTCAAAAGGACACTGCGGTTGAGTCTGCTCGCCTTGGCATTGTTGCAAATTAATTTTGTTTTGAAACTGGATGGTTTGTTTATCTTTTGAACGTGTTGCAGGCGGAATCTTTCAAATTGCGAACACTATTCCAAAGCGTATTAAAGTAAAGTCTAGGCATAAACTGCCAGAGAGTAAACTTTCAACGTGCATGTTGTAGTCATGAGAACGTAATATTAAACTTTAACAAATTCTAATAGCTAGCACCGTCGCATTAACATCGGGTACACCAACTGTTCATGACATGTAGGTATCTCGTTCAGTTCACCACACTTCAGCATATAGTTTTCATTTGTTACCATACTCCTAAAGAAATATACGCATATTTTTTAATTGTTGCCAATTACACCAATATAATGTATGTTTTATATGTTATATGCTGAGTTGTACGCAATGTTAACACAACAACTATACTCATGTATATATTTATTTTCATAATAATTTATCATCCATATAGACATATCTATTTTAATAATAATTTATCATCTAAGTTTAGCTAATATTTGTACATTTATATAAAGCGCCTGAGAGCAATACTATTTATTCGTGCGCTATACAAATAAATATTATTATTATTATTATGTTGCGGAATCAGTACCAGTGCAGTACAGTATGACATTATTGAATATTCATTTTGTAAAACAAAAATTCGGTCGCCACTGTCACCACAATAACTAAATTATACTAGACACGATGTTTGTACTACAGACAGTATTACTGTATGACAAATGGGACTGGAGAGATGGACTTACAGCATACTCCTGTCCGTGCCACGTAGCCTTTGAGACACATACAGCGCCCACCTCGGCAGGAGGCGTGCTGATCGCTGCAGACATCTTTGGTACTGCAGGCGTCACCTAGCGGAATACTGGGCACTGTTGAACACAACAGTGCCAGTGTTGTAGTAGTGTCGCTTGGTTTTTTAAATGTAGAAACAAGTCGATTTGCTCACGCTCTTTCTCTCTCAGTCACTCAGTCACTCAGTCACTCAGTCACTCAATCACTCATTCATTCACTCACTCACTCACTCACTCACTCACTCACTCACTCACTCGCTCACTCATTCACCCATTCACCCATTCCCTGATTCACCTACTCACCCACTCAATCACTCATTCACTCAATCATTCAGTCACACAACCACTCATCACAAACTCATTCACTCACTCCCTTATTCACTCATTCACCCAACTACTCACCCAAACATTCATCAGCACATAATTACAGTAGCTGCCAAACAAATTTAGATTTGTTTGAGGAAGAAAGTATTATCAGAGATGTCTTCGTCATCATCATCATTGTGCAGCCGCAATCTACGTGGTTGGGCGAAGGCCTCATCTTGCTGTTTCTAGATCTGCCTATCTAGCATTGTCCTCTGTCAGACAGTACCTTTTCTAGTATTCGTGCAGTTCGACTCTCCATCGTCTCGCCGGTCCTCATCTAATCTACATCGTTTCCCGTCATTACCACCCAGGTGATGGTGATACGCGATGTCCACGATTGTCACGTATTGTGCTGATGTTTAGAGGTTTCTGACAATTTTCGACAGGATGATTATTAGACAGTTAAAAACTTTTCCATTACTAGTGCTTAACATTGCACACCTACCACATAGACCGCCTGTCACGTGATACTTGTCCTTGCATAGACATCGCAGTTGACCTGGGCGACACACAGCGGCGGAGTCGGCGCATTGGTCTATGACGTCACACGGATAGTAGAGAGGAATCTTCCCA
>JAODUO010000320.1:340000-382500 GCA_025642075.2 Ridgeia piscesae | reverse complement strand
ACCTTTATGTCACACAGTTTGCCACAGGTTAATCAAACCTTTGTGTCATACAGTTTGACGCAGGTTAATCAAACCTTTGTGTCATACAGTTTGACACAAGTTATTCAAATGTTTGTGTCACACAGTTTGACACAGGTTAATCAAACCTTTGTGTCACATAGTTTGACACAGGTTACTCAAACCTTTGTGTCATAGAGTTTGACACAGATTAGTCAAATCTTTGTGTCATACAGTTTGACACAGGTTAATCAAACCTTTGTGTCATACAGTTTGACACAAGCTAATCAAACCTTTGTGTCATACAGTTTGACACAGGTTAATCAAACCTTTGTGTCACATAGTTTGACACAGGTTACTCAAACCTTTGTGTCATACAGTTTGACACAAGTTATTCAAACCTTTGTGTCATACAGTTTGACACAGGTTAATCAAACCTTTGTGTCACACAGTTTGACACAAGTTAATCAAACCTTTGTGTCATACAGTTTGACACAGGTTAATCAAACCTTTGTGTCACACAGTTTGACACAGGTTACTCAAACCTTTGTGTCACACAGTTTGACACAAGTTATTCAAACGTTTGTGTCATACAGTTTGACACAGGTTACTCAAACCTTTGTGTCACACAGTTTGACACAAGTTATTCAAACGTTTGTGTCATACAGTTTGACACAGGTTAATCAAACGTTTGTGTCAACAGTTTGACACAGGTTACTCAAACCTTTGTGTCACACAGTTTGACACAGTTAATCAAACCTTTGTGTCATACAGTTTGACACAGGTTAATCAAACCTTTGTGTCACACAGTTTGACACAGGTTACTCAAACCTTTGTGTCATACAGTTTGACACAGGTTAATCAAACCTTTGTGTCATACAGTTGGACACAGGTTAATCAAACCTTTGTGTCATACAGTTTGACAGAGGTTAATCAAACCTTTGTGTCATACAGTTGGACACAGGTTAATCAAACCTTTGTGTCATACAGTTGGACACAGGTTAATCAAACCTTTGTGTCATACAGTTTGACACAGGTTAATCAAACCTTTGTGTCATACAGTTGGACACAGGTTAATCAAACCTTTGTGTCACACAGTTTGACACAGGTTAATCAAACCTTCGTGTCACACAGTTTGACACAGGCTAATCACACCTTTGTGTCACACAGTTTGACACAGGCTAATCAAACCTTTGTGTGATACAGTTTGACACAGGTTAATAAAACTCTCGTGTCACACAGTTTGACATAGGTTAATCAAACATTTGTGTCACACAGTTTGACAAGGGTTAATCAAACCTTTGTGTCACACAGTTTGACACAGGTTAATCAAACCTTTGTGTCACACAGTTTGACACAGCTTATTCAAACCTTTGTGTTATACAGTTTGACACAGGTTAATCAAACCCTCGTGTCACACAGTTTGACACAGGTTAATCAAACTTTTATGTCATACAGTTTGACACATATTATTCAAACCTTTGTATCATAGAGATTGACACAGGTTAATCAAACCTTTGTGTCATACAGTATGACACAGATTAATCAAACCTTTGTGTCATACAGTTTGACACAGGTTAATCAAACCTTTGTGTCATACAGTTTGACACAGATTAATCAAACCTTTGTGTCATACAGTTTGACACAGGTTAATCAAACCTTTGTGTCGTACAGTTTGACACAGTTATTACAATTGACCTTTGTGTCATACAGTTTGACACAGATTAATCAAACCTTTGTGTCATACAGTTTGACACAGGTTAATCAAACCTTTGTGTCATACAGTTTGACACAGGTTAATCAAACCTTTGTGTCATACAGTTTGACACATATTATTCAAACCTTTGTGCCATACAGTTTGACACAATTATTACAATTGACCTTTGTATGATCAACATCCGCAAACCGGGCAGTGTGTAACAGCCGGTTGCTACCGTATAATTTAAATCCAATTTAAATGTGTTTGTTGAACTCCACACCCAGTTAAATTAATTGCCTCCATGCGAACCTGTGCACTAAAAAGAATCGATTACTTCCAAAATCAACTAGAACGTAGTGTATTAATAAATGCTACAATTCTACCGAGAACCCCTTACCATACTTTGAGGATCTACTATGTCCCATTACTCATCACGGGAAACGTTTATGGTACGAATAGTTGGCGATATTTACATCAATGTTCGCTTAATCGCTAGGTGGCAGCAGTGTCACTCTCATTATTAACTGAGGCATATCTTAAAACGACATGAACAGTTCGTGGCTTTTAATTTGTATTGCAAAATAATGTTATACGGTATAAATTATATATATTATAGCGTACTAGCCGTCCAGAGATGTTTTCATGTCCCATTTTGGTTTTTGAAATAGACGTAGTAAGGGGGTCGCTTACTCTACTCTCTGTATACATCGACCACGAGGCGTTTTCGAAACCATTGTAGGCGTGGATAAACCCCGGAAGGAAATGCATGACCACGTGATGCACTATCACGTGAACACAAGTTGACGGGTTGCACGTGCTGCAGTGTCGTTTATTTGTTGTCAATCGTAATAGTATGAAGTAAATTATGTGTGAATGCGATTTGAATGGGTGGGTTTTTTCTCCAGGGGCATTACATTTGTTATAAAAACATGGTATATATTTGTAGTAATATGTTGTGTGCACATCATAAGACCAGACAAGAGACATCCTATTATTAGAAAATATGTAGAGCCAATAACAACTAATTAACTAACTGCCACATCCGAGCCAGGTGCACGGCTCCCAGTTGGTAAAGGTCAAAGGGTGGGTGTCACTCCAAACATGTGGGGGACACTCCACATGTAAGGACATAACATAACAAAACAATAAAGACAACAATTTATCTTCCATTTAGTCTATATCACTAATTTAATTTATGCCTATATGGTAGAATTTATTATTTAATAACTTATGCTTTTTACCTCCTGCATAACTAGTCATGCCACGTTACTTTTACAAGATAAACTGTGTTACCATGAACGCCATGGTGGATTGCGAGCGTCATATGTAGCTCCGCCCCCGTCGGGTCACGACCTCGCTCTTCCGGAATTTGAGTGACAGCGTCGGGATTCGTATAAACATTCGACGGTTAACATTACGAAGTCATTTCTGCTTCGTTACAACATTGGCGGTGAGGACGTTACAATACTTATAGCTGATACTGATGAGCATAATTTTCCAATATAAATCCAAAGTCACGAACTGCTCATGTCATTTTAAACATACGCTGGTTGTTCCTCGTGTTAATAGGTTAATTCCAAGACCTATTAACATGTCACACATACGCTTGGTTTCCACATTTAATGCAACTGATTGAGCGAACTTCGTCTCATAATTGCCACCCTGGCTGCATCCGTTTACGAGGACAGACTCCAGAGATCGTAATTTTGAAGGGTCTCAAACCCCCAAATGCAAAGCTCGCGATCAAGCCCTAGAGAGTTAGGGGGCATGCGCCTGTCTGCCCCTCATACATGCTTACTTGCATGGTAATGGAACCGACAACCTCATGTCAACGAAACCAGCGTAGCACAGCCGCTGAATCGTGAAAGGTACTATGCCTCTACAGGTAAAAGAAAGGTCTTGAAATTGGATATGACAAAAATGAAACATTTTGAATGAAAAAAACCCGTAAATGTCCAGTAATCATATTAATTAATGTTTCGGACTGCCCGAGATCAAATCAGCTGATCGTGTTTGAGACAGTGGCGTACTTAAGAATCGTCATTGGGTGATTTTCCCTGTTAGTTTGGAAATGCACTATTTGTGATAACGTTTTGCTGAGAGAAAAGAACTATGTGATATAAATGATTGATCAACACACGGAAGTTGGCAGGGCACGTTAGTAGACAACGAGATATCCGATGGACTACCTGGAATCATCTGGAAACCGTACGAAGGGAAACGATCTAGAGGCGAGACGTTGGAGAGACGAACTAGACGACTACTGGAAGGGCACCATCTGGCAGAGGATAGCGCAAGATAGGCAGATGTGGAAGCAGCATGCTGAGGCCTTCGCCCAACCACGGGACACTAGGGCTGCACGGATGTACTGATGATGATTGCTGAGGCGTCAGAACAGGTGTAGGCTGGTGGGCCTGGATAGCGTCTATGGAGAGGTGCTGTACGTTTTGGGGATAGCCTGAAAGGTGGGCAGTTGAACGTTTTTAGAGAGCTTCAGAGTGGTGCAGTTTTTTTAGAGTATCTATAGTAAGGCAGTTCCAAAGTGGGGCAGTTGAAGGTTTTTAAAGAATCTGAAAAACGGCATTTGGAGGACTTTAGAGAGCCTTTCAAAAGCGAGGCAGCAGATAATTTTACAGGGCATCAAAGGGTGCATTTGGACGTTTTTAAAGAGCCTTAAAGGAGCAGTTTTTTTAAGGAGCTATTCTTGCCACCAATTTCGTCATCCTTAATAAGCCACATGTTTGATTAATTATTTATTTCGCGGTGGCAACGAGTCGTGGCGCCTTGCGGCGGGCGTCATATGCTACTGCGGAAGTGACGTAACTGTCGCCTGGCGCCATTTCCGCACACACCTACAGTGCAATGGCAATCTGTCCGAGTTAACCCTGATTGGAACAGCACGGTTTAGCGATCAGAAAAGGAAAACAGTCATGGTATTTATAATGAACAATGCTAGTAAGTTGCAAGCTATTCAATTTATATTTACATTTGTTTTATATATAGTTTACATATATTACATGTAGTCTATTTTCTGGACCTACTTCTCGACATGACGTCTACTGCCATACATATACCCTGTACTTACAGCACGGATCGGGAAAACGTGTGCGCAAATCGATATTAAAAATGGAGCCTACTGCGAGCAACCCACCATTCGCAAATGGTGCGAGAATGTATAATTCATGATGCGATAATAATAATATAATAATATTTATTTTGTATAGCGCCACATCCACAATCGTTCGTGGCGCTTCACAACAGATTACAATTTAAACGACATAAAAAGATATATGTATACAATAAGACAAATACTAGTGTTTTTAAAAAAGTAAACAAATATATGTATATGTATATAAATAAATAAAATTAGTACGGTATTAAATAGCGTAGCACTTTTAAATAAATACATAAATTACTTATTAGTCATACAAATACATAATAATCGGTCTAGTGTATAATTATACTACAATTATACTGATAACTGAAGGTATAGGTATAATTTATTAGTACTATAAAGTTTAGTATATGTTAAAAGTGTTAAAATAATAATAATAATAATAATTACGTAACAATAATGCCAATAAATTAGTGTAGAATGATGTATTGATAATATTACCAAATAATCTAGTAAAACAATTAATAATGTTCATGTCGAATTACACTAATATGCGATACGAAAACAATGTGTCTTCAGTAGACGTTTGTAGCTGGTCAGATTGTCACAAGTCTTAATGACCGTTGGTAAATTGTTCCATAGGGACGCAGCAGCGATAGCGAACGAGCAGTCTCCAGCTTTGGTACGGGTACGCTTCACTTGTAACATGTTATTGTTCGCAGAGCGCAGTGTTCTTGTCGGCTGATACGGGCACACGAGTTCACACAAATACACTGGCGCGTCGTTGTGCATGGCTTTGTAAGTGAATACAAGTAGCTTGAAATCAACTCTGCACACAATGGGCAGCCAGTGGAGTTCGCGTAACAAGGGTGTGGCACTGTCGCCACGCGGGCTACGCGTAATCAACCTGGCAGCCGTGTTATGTATTCGCTGTAGACGGGCGATGTTAACTGCAGACGTACCGTATAAGAGCGCGTTACAGTAGTCAAGCCGTGATGTGATAATGGCATTGACAACGCGTTCCTTTGTCGGTCTGGGAAGAAAGCGGCTAATATTATTTATGGTGCGCAGGTAGAAAGAGCAAGCACTGATAGTTTGCGACACTTGCTTTTTCATGTCAAGGTTTATAAGTCAAAATTCTGACCAACTGGGACAAATCTGACTTCAGATTTGGAATCAGCATATTGAATTTTATCTTAAAAGACTACTTTTATTCCGCTAGCAAATATGCAATGTTGCGAAATATAAGAAATAGATAGACTAAGTGCAAGACATAAAAGTGAAATACACGAAAACTACTAAGGCCTACGTGAAATACGTGCGTTATTACATTATCGGTTAAACGTTATTGTTTTATCAGACAGGAGCACGTTATCACATTGTCAGTCAAAATTATTACATTATTATTAGCAAATTAATTTTATTATCGGGTGATTTTTATTACATTATTGGGTGTTTTTATTACACTATGTCTATGGCACTTATTACATTAACCGGCGATTATTACATATCGGTTGTAACAAACGTCGGCAATCTTTTACTTTCTGATCTAACCATGAAAAACGAACCCCTACAGCTGCCAAACGTCTCCTCACATACCTTGCGTGCATACATAGTAGTCACATACACACTAATTCACAAAATAAAATCATATAATTTCATGTAAAGAATACAATTAACAAATCAAACTCGCGCAAAACTCGACAGCGCGGTTCCGCGTAGCTCAGTGATTACCATAAAATTAGTAATTTCTCGCGGTCTCGTTATATAAATGACTTTAAAACAAATCCAATTTTATCTTAAACCCAAAAGGAACCCTAAACCAACTTTAACTAATCCTAAACTTACCATAAAACCTTAAATATCAACCGAACACTGCTAACAAAACACGCCTCGACACAAAACCGATGTCACGATAATCAGAGACATAGGCGTCGTGTATGAAGCTACGCGTAGCCGCCGCCGATGTTGTCGAGTTGCCGGTGAATTTTGTGTTAGTTGGTTTTGTGAATTGTTTTGTTTACGTAACTGTAAGTTATTTTATAAAGACAGAGGAAATCTTCCCAGATCGCTACAAGTTTGTCTTCAGCAATAATAATTGTCTCACACATGCGTTTGTCGCCGCCATTTTGTGACCGCGATCGTCGCTGCATGTGATCACAAAACGTGATATCATTGGCTGGATTACTTTCGTAGCTGCACCTATAGCTCATGTTACCCGCACACGACAGAATCGGGCTCACGCGATGCTGATAATATCAAACACGTCGGATCAACTTCCCCTCGCCTCGCGAGGCCAGGCTGCAGCGCTAGTTCGCCCGCACACAAGAAGATCGGCCGCAGAAACGCGTCATGAGCTGGCGCCCCGCGGCTGATCGGCTCGTGTGCGCCCCGTTTTAGCTAAAAGATCTGGAAACACATTCTTCATACCACCGTCAAGAACAATGCATACGTTCACCCTATCCAGACTCCGGTCCCATGACGTCCAAGACCAAGCATTAGAGCGTTTGTCAGGGGTGCAGTATGACGCCATTTGAGGGTATTATGTTGTCTTCTTGGCATCCTGTCGTCACGGATGAGGTTGATAGCCAAAGGGTACCATCATCGTTTTCTTCGACTTTTCTTTCCTCACTGTTTCCCACTACGTTCTCTATCAATAGCCTCCAATTCCTTTCATCTTTTGTTGTTGTTCTTCATTCTCCTCCCACTCTTTTAAGATCTCTTTTGGCTCAGTCCTCCCATCGTATGTTCTGTTTTCCTCGCAACCTTGTTCTCTCCACTTTCTGGGCATTCTATCTCTTCGCCTTTCTCCCACGATTCTTCATATCCAGTTTTCTTCGCGAACCTGCACGTTCTGCTATTGTTTCTATGATGGTGCCATCGTGTCTATGCTATATACATGTATGCCGGGAAAACATTCGAGCTGACCATCTTTCCTTTAAGTCTACCTGATATGCGTCCGTCTCCCATCATCCTTTCTATTTTCCTCCAAGTGTTTGCCTCGCTGCTAACCTCCGACGAATTTCGGTGTCCGAGTTGCCATAGATACTAAATGTGCTTTTTGTACACTTTTTTTTGTAAATTAAGTAATCATTTAATGTAACACACTCCACATGGAAGTGAAAACATTAACGTTTTAAGCGGCAGCTCAACCCCATATTTCTCAGAAACCTACCGGATGAATAACTTTCACTGAAAGTCATAAATCTGCCAAGAGATTGAACATCGCAGTTCGTCCTAACCAAATGCGTCATCAAATCGCCACATACGCAGTTGGTTTTTTGGGCAGTTGTGGATGTCTAAGCAGGTGGCATTTCGTGCGCAGCCGAGCACTGTCGAGAAAAATTTACATACGCTGACTTCGCGCGTTTTTCTCGCCGGGAAATGTCAACGAGTAATTAAAGTGCCACTGCTGTGTGTTGACAAGTTTATTTTTTATTTACAACTTTCATTGACTGCAACACGGCGATACCGCTGAAAGTAGTGCGCGCAACTAGACTAGCACACTAACACCGCTGTAGCGTTTACATTTTTCCGGGCGTTATAAACAATCCGGGTGACGTTTCTGCGCATGCGCGATAAATGTCAAATCATCAAAATGCAAGCAAAACCCGCAAAGCATTTATGGTATACATACCACGGGCTGTTCATTAGGACGTATATAACCTTTCAGCAATGTTTTTGTGTGCAAATTAACACGATGCAAACAAGTTTTGAGGCATATTTTGATAGCAAGCGTATATCACGTGACAGTAGTGCGCCATAATCCGTGACAGTGATTTAAACAGACGTAGTATTTTAATGTATTTAACGAAATTTTTAGTAACTCTTCACAGTAATCACCACAGGAGAGTTAATGAACAGCCCGTGATATTTATATGATAAATGCTTTGCGTTTCACTGCACATTGATGTTTACGTTTATCGCGCATGCGCAGAAGCGTCACCCGGATAGTTTATAACGCCCGGAAAAATGTAAGCGCGACACCGTCATTGTGTTTAGCAGAACAAAATTGTAGCATAAGCATCAACGTGATATACTTTTGTTAGACTCCGGTGTGTATATATATACATAACACACACACACACACACACACATATATATATATATATATATATATATATATATATATATATATATATATATAGTGTGTGTGTGTGTGTGTGTATATATATATATTATATATAATACATATATAACATATATATGTATATATGTATATATATATATATATATATATATATATATATATATATATCATACAAGACATATTGACAATGCATCGGTGCAACCATTTTAGAAATAGAAATGTTAGTCACTTATTTCGTTGTGTCGTTAAAAAAATCTGTATAATGGGGTAATGCGATCCGATTTATTGTAACGGTACTAAACTCGTGTGTTATTACGTAATGAACGCAACCGATTTACCAATACAAGTTACACATGAAGATGGTCAAATCGTGTTGTTGCATGTCCCTATTGTATGTTCTGTACACCACTTTGCATCTCATACCGCCATCAACCTAACGCACGTGTTGTAAGGTTCACTGTCTAAAAATCCGTTGTGATGACGTCATCCACTATGGAAAGAGTTGGCCTACATTCGGGTTACCCTTTCCGGTTCCGGTCCCCTTGGCATAGATATCCGTGAGGCTAGTAATCCATACGGAATACCCACAGCTATACATATAAGACGTAAGCACAATAGAGTACCTTTGGAGACGTGTAGCAAGCAGTTGCAGTCAGCCAATCAGCTCCACGCTTACAATAATCGCATCCTGTTTCTATGGCAAGCTGTGATTGGCCAGTCTCCATATAGGGTATCAGCGAACGTAAAGTCGCCGATGCAAAATGATCGGCAAGCCATTACTTGCAGTGACAGTACCCCATTAATAAAAAACTACATTTTATAGTTTAAGCACCTATTAACAATTGCAGGAGTAGATATATTGTGGATTACATTGTATCATGTCAGCCAGAAACGTATGGAGTGTGTACAGCCTAGTTTCTATTGCACATCGACCCCTATTTACATAACAAACAAACACATTGCTTGTTTAAGCCGTGCATGTGAACGTTTGAGTATCTAGCATGCCCTAAACGTGGAATGTGGAATTCTAATTTTGCCCTCTTGCAGTCATAATACAAATTCCTGATTCCGATAAAAATGTTACGCACACAATACGTCTAACACGTGCACTCCCATTGGCTGCTTGGTGCAGCCGTCACGCTTCAGTGACAAGACACGAAGCGTCGATCTCCACACCGATATATCATAAGTCTGCATGTTCCTCCATAAACGGACGTTGAAGAGGCAAGCGCAACGGTAATAATCGACACTCGGTCACGTGACAGCGGCCCTAGAAGGTGTTAGTTCTTGCCCTCGAGTCCGTCATACTCTTCAACGTGTCGCGAATATGAGAAATCGTCGACAGAGGACAACGATTGAGGAGCGAGTGAATCCGGTCACGCTTGACCGCCGCGCGGGCCTCCGCGAACAACTTCGTGAAGGCTTCGGCCACGCCCTCGTAATCCTCGCTCGCCGACGTCTCCATATATGGGCATCCGAGAACGGCGGCCACGTCACGAGCCTCGGTTTCGGTGACGACCCGGAAGTGACGCAGATCGCTCTTGTTGCCGACGAGCACAGCGGCGGGTCGTCGGCCAGCCGACAGCCGCTGCATGTGGTTGATGAGGGCCCGCGCGCTTTCGAAGCTAGTACGGTCAGTGACGGAGAAGACGACGAGGAACCCGTCGGCCCACTTCATCTTGTCGTTCGGGCGGGTCTCGCACGGGTCCTGGAACATGTAGAACAACACATGGGAACAGCCACGCCTACAACGGTTTCGAAAACGTCTGTCGATGTGTAGACAGAGTTAAGCGCCCTTACTGAGTCTATTTTCAATCCATAAATGGTACATGAAAACATATTTTGACTGTCTTTACGCATTAATAGGTATAATTTATACCGTATAACATGATTTTGCAATAAAAAATAAACACGAACACCACCACTTCCATATGAAAACAGTTCCGATAGGAGTACAATTAAACCCTACATTATTAGAATGTAAAAATAAGATAGCCGGTCATCTCTCATCCGAGGTAGTGGTCTTGCAAACGGATACTTTGAGACTTGACACACAAATAAAGAAAATTACGTGTAACTTGATTTGGCCTAGCACGTTTTTGTTCCATAATGACAAAGGCACGTCAGTACGTCGGGACACCGGAAGTGACGTAAAGTAACTGTTGCTAGCCGCCATTTGTGCCCACACCTTTGTGCAAAGGAAAAATAATCACGTAACATCTTTCTGGATTAACCCGGAATACGGACGCATGGCGCAGCGGGCGGAAAAGAAATACACCACATTCATTGGACCACGACGCGACACTACTGGTGACGTGGTAAGTCTACATGTTATTAAGGTTTTATTTAGCACGGCATGTACCGGTGACACGGAGCTTCATGTAGCTGTACGCGAAAAGAAATGTACTATTAGTCATAGCTAATAAGGACTGCTAAAATTGCAAAACGTGTACGTTATATTATCATGCTATAATATTTGCAGTACTTTTGACATACATTAAGAATGGTGCCAGACGTCGGGAGACAGAGCGAGCCAGACATTAATGCCGAGTCCTTGTCAATAACACACTCGACTACTGCACGCGGCGTCACTAGCTCTTGAGAAGTGCTCAACACAAGGGTCGCAAATTTACGGTCATCAAGGTTGACCTACAAACCACTTTCCTCTCTCTATCCATCCTTCCCTCCTCCCTTCCTTAATCACCTCTTCTCCTTGCCTGCTTGCTCGTCCGCCCGCCCGCCCGCCCGCCCTCCGCCCGCCCCTCCCTCCCTCACTCCCTCGCTCACTCACTCACTCACTCACTCACTCACTCACTCCTCACTCACTCCTCCTCACTCACTCACTCACTCCCCCTCACTCACTCACTCACTCACTCACTCACTCACTCACTCACTCATTCACCCACCCACCCACCCACCCATTCACCCACTCCCTCCCTCCCTCCCTCCCTCACCCACTCACCCACTCACTCACTCACTCACTCACTCACTCACTCACTCACTCACTCACTCACTCACTCACTCACTCACTCACACAGTCACTCACTCACTCAGTCACTCACTCACTCACTCCCACTCACTCACCCACCACACACACCACTCACTCACTCACTCACTCACTCACTCACTCACTCACTCACTCACTCACTCACTCACACACACACTCACTCACTCACTCACTCACTCATTCTTCCCTCACACAGTCACTCACTCACTCACTCACTCACTCAAACACACACTCACTCACTCACTCACTCACTCACTCACTCACTCACTCACTCATTCCCTCACACAGTCACTCACACACTCACTAACTCATTCACACACTCACTCACTCAATTGCTTATACACTTGGTCACTTGCTCACTTAGTCACTCACTCGCTCACTCACACACTCAATCACTCTCTCACTCACTCACTCACCCCTTCAATCACACATTCGTTCACTCACCCACCCACTTCCTCGCCTTCTCCCACTCGCTCCTCGCTCGCTCCTCTCGCTCGCTCTCGCTCGCTCGCTCGCTCACTCACTCACTCACTCACTCACTCACTCACTCACTCACTCACTCACTCACTCACTCACTCACTCACTCACTCACTCACTCATTCATTCATTCATTCATTCATTCACTCACGCACTCACGCACTCACGCACTCACGCACTCAAGCATTCACGCACTCACGCAGGCACTCACTCACTCACACACTCACGCACTCACACGCACTCACGCCCTCACGCACTCACCACTCACACACTCACTCACTCACACTCACTCACTCACTCACTCACTCACTCACTCACTCACTCACTCACTCACTCACTCACTCACCACTCACCACACCACTCACCTCACCACTCACCACCACTCACCACTCACTCACTCACTCACCATCCTCCTCCTCTACCACTCCCACTCACCCTCACCCCACTCACTCACTCACTCACTCACTACTCACTCACTCACTCACTCACTCACTCACTCACTTCTTCACTCACCACTCACTCACCACTCACTCCTCCTCCATCTCACTCACTCTCTCCTCCCCTCTCTCCCTCCTCTCTCTCACTCTCTCTCCTCCACTCTCTCTCCTCTCCCTCCTCTCTCTCTCTCATCCTCTCTCTATCCTCTCCTCTCTCTCTCACTCTCCTCTCTCTCCTCTCCTCTCACTCCCTCTCCTCACTCTCTCTCCCTCCTCACTCTCTCTCCTCCTCTCTCTCCCTCTCTCTCTCACTCACTCACTCACTCACTCACTCACTCACTCACTCACTCACTCACTCACTCACTCACTCACTCACTCACTCACTCACTCACTCACTCACTCACTCTCTCACTCACTCACTCACTCCTCCTCGTTTCTTCACTCCCTCTCTCTCCTCTCACTCTCTGTCCTCTCTCTCACTCTCTCTCTCTCTCTCTCGCTCTCTCTCTCTCTCTCTCTCTCTCTCTCTCTCTCTCTCTCTCTCTCTCTCTCTCTCTCTCTCTCTCTCTCTCTCTCTCTCGCCCCCCTCTCTCTCTCTGACAACATGTAGCCAAATGCCTCTAGAGACACTACGCTCATTGCTGTACCTGTGCCGTCGTATCCAGTAGGTGCATTTTTGCCGGTTTGCCGTCGATTGTCGCATCCCACGTGCACATCGATTCTGCAAATAACAAGCAAAACTAAATACTATTTATAATTATTGATGATAATACGTTAACTTTGGAGCAGTGTATGTGCATTTCCTCTTTTGCGTGTATATCCAGTCGTTGCCTAGGCCGATAGGACTCTGGTCTACCAAGTGGCAAATTATTTGAAGAAAACATACACTGTTATTCAGATTTACGCTACCATCAAATGAAATGTGTGCGTTAAAGGGTTCTTGTTACGATTTAGATAGGGCCCTCCGCCCCCCTAGACAAAAACGTGTTGATGCATGCCTTGTACCTGTGTATACATGTGTGTGTGGCTCGCTTGTACTGGCTTCGTTTTGTTTTATTATTGACAGCACTCTACACTAATCAAGTAAACCAGCTATATTTAGAATACATTATCGCTGTTAGTGTCTAGCCTTTGACCAGTGCAATTTTTGGATGCTTAGAACTCGGGAATTATGAGCATCTGCCAACTCAAGCTACTCATTACCGTGGACGATAACACGTATTTGTGCGAGATGGGGCAGGTAAACACTGCAAATATAACTTATGGTGCAACATTAAAATGTTATTGCGCTGCGGTAGGTTGCGGGTCGGTTTCTCTGTAATCTAGGAAAGATAATGCAAAATGGGAAACAAACTAAAGCGGGTGCATTTCCATCCAGCATGTGTGTATGATTACATGGGAAAGTATCACTAAGGAAAGTCCAGCGTTAAAGTCGGTTAAACATAATCATTTTGTTAAATTTTAGTGACGTTTTCAAAATGCAAAGCCGCTGTCATATCGCAGAGGTGAACATTTGCGTGACACACCAGCGAGAGTGTCATGGCGGCGCGTTGTCAATTAGTCTCGAATAACCGACGTGCTAAATTATCCTAATTGCCATGTTAGTGGCAGACTCGGGGAACATTCAAAGTGATTGCAAAAAACAGGTATGTGCGTATATGCGTTGAATGTTCATGGTTAGGAAGTATTCATCATAAACATGGACACAATGACGTAGCGGTCACTACTGATTGATGTATGAAAGCTACGATACGTGTATTGCGTATCAAGTAATATGTAATAAATACGAAACCCATTCAACAAACATATGAAATTGGCGGGGATGAGGTATTTTGAGTAGAAATTCTGGATTCCTTGGAAGCAACATCGAAATCCAGATCCAACCGTGTGAAAGTAGCTGGTCTCACGACGATATTTCACCAGCCATCGGCGGCACATAGACTCAGATACGGTGGGCGTGTCCATTTATTTTGTGGAGATTTCGTTGGGATGCCGGTTTTGTTAAATCAACCTAGCCAACCGCACAGTGTGCGTACGTTGCTCGTTTTAAATTTTGGTAGAGTCACAGTGTTTTGTATAATCTTATCAAATGTCATTTCCGTGTATAAACGGACTTAAATGAAGAGTTCAAGTCACAAGGTGATTGCCCTTACAGTAACTGTTATGCACATATACAATGGCAACTACTTGTAGAGGGCATACCAAGCACTCCAGACACAACCAATAAGTCTCGTTAGCGTGTCAACATCTAGAAAACAATCACGTTGTATCGTGCAAGTTGTTTGCACTTCCGCGGATCCACTTCACCGCAATGAATTGAGCGACGTAATTGCGAATAGGAAAATCCGTGTTAGTGTCAGATGTAAATATTTTCATCTATTTGTCGTCGAAGTCGTTCGAGTGTACTCCAGAAAGGTCAAGTGTGCGTAATTACCGTTCACCTCAGCTCTGGTGAAAGCCACATGTCTGTGGTAGGGCCGTTAAGACACAAAACGCACTGTGGGGGCACGGGGGCTTCGTTAACGTGTGAGTTATCATGTGGGGCAGAGGAAGTGGGCACTTGTCATGTACGCGATAAATGTTCCGGTTTTGCTACGTGACACGGGTGAGGTCGAAATACCGCCTTCACAAAAAATAACGACGTACTCAGATACTACAGCATTCCTTCCTACACACACACACACACACACACACACACACACACACACACACACACACACACACACACACCACACCCACACACACACACACACACACACACACACACACACACACACACACACACACACACACACACACACACACACACACACACACACACACCAATCACACACACACACACACACACACCCATACACACAATTCATACACAAACACACATACACACACAAACACACACACACACACACGCACACAGCACACGCACACGCACACGCACGCACACGCACACACACACACACATACGCACGCACGCACGCACGCACACACACACACACACACACACACACATATATATATACACACAAAACGTTACATATTATTCATCCTGATACACAAATGTTGTTGAAACATATCCTTATTTGAGAATGCCTTACATTGTGTCATTACTTCTAAAGAGACTATATACCTTAATTTTATGTTTCAGAATAGTGCACACAAATACACTCACTCATTCACTCATTCACTCATTCACTCATTCACTCATTCACTCATTCACTCATTCACTCATTCACTCATTCACTCATTCACTCATTCACTCACTCACTCACTCACTCACTCACTCACTCACTCACTCACTCACTCACTCACTCACTCACCACCCACCCACCCACCCACTCACTCACTCACTCACTCACTCACCCACCCACCCACCCACTCACTCACTCACTCACTCACTCATTTATCTAGGTGCGTCCCTTTGTTGCTAGTTACCTAGCTGTGTTTCTATTTTCTGAAGCAATTTGCGGTCATTGTGGCATACAATAAACATTCACATTCTTTTCTCAATTACTTATCACATTACCTTATTTAGAAGAAGAATATCTAACACAAACTGTTCATATATTAAAATGTTATTTATATCAATACCACGTGTTTTCTTTTATCACATAAACAGCTACAGGAATCTTAATTCTGCTTGGCAGAGCAACAGAGCTTGAAATGCCACAATAAATTATATGGCTTATGTTTACGACACATCTCCCTCGCTGTGGTACTAGGCTGTACTATTAGGTACGGCAATTCAATTTTCTGGGTGCATGATTGAGTCCGGCTCGCTAACGTCCCGTGACGTGTACATCTGTATTGGGGCCATGGAGGATTGGGGCCAGCTTCCATTCCGTGACTGCGCCTCAGTGCGAATCAGTCAGCCTAGCACACATAACTAACCAAATGGCCGGCGTCGTGTCATCACTGATGACGTCAGCGCAGGAGTCTGGCGGCCTCAATCGTTTGTTAGTCGGTGACAGGGCCTGACCTACCAAATGCTCTAAATGATTCTGTTTCCGATAAACTACGGTTGTGCCTGAGTTGGCTGACGTTCTAACCGGCATCAACGCACGGACGCCTCAAAATAGCGGATGTTTTTGTATACGGTTTACCGCCACAAAATGATGGAAAACTGCGTCTTAGTCACGATTATGCTTAACTCGTCACGTCCACGCGACCAGTTTTGATATACAATACTAAGTGAAAATACCGCATCCACCGTGAAAGGCAAAACAACCTACATTTCGTAAACATATATGCGATCAAAATATGGTCACATTAGCGGCAACCCCTTTTAAGAATCAATCACATCTTTCGACGTAGAAAAACATTACGGTAAAGTAAATTACAGACGCGCAGTTTGGGGGGCATTGGGTACGGACGCACCCGTCGTTTGCTGAGGAAAAACAGATCCGCTCCAGGGAAAATACTTCCCTCTTAGTCTCAACGGAGAGCGGTTGGTATTTAGAAGCCTCGGGGAATGACAATAAGTCGTTTCTGGGAAGCTTCAAATGGTTTTTAGTCGTACGCATTGGGAGTGTAACGTCTGGTGCAGTTGCAAAGCGCACCGCCCCAAAATAAACCTAACTACATGTCTGAATCATAACATTATAGATTGTCTGGTGCATATTTCGATGCGCCAAGCTCTGCTGCAAACAATTACATCATATTGAGATACAATCTGGGCCAACACTACGTCCGCAAAAGCCAAATTCAGCTTCCGCCGTCATGCGGAGATAAAAACATGTAGAGATAAAAACACACGGCGTTGGCGTCAAATACCGATGTAATCTCGCAACATCCGCCGCGCAGTATCGAACTTAATAAATGCATTAAGTGCAATCAAGTGGTTGATAGGAATCCCGCACATTTGGGTTATAATGATACTTACCGTGGTGTGCGTAGTCGCCGATGAACCTACGAGTGATGAAGCGAACAATGAGGGCTGAAAAACAAAAACAGTGAGCGATAATATCGTGTGTGTTCGTAACATGCAAATTGCGACAGTGAGGTACGGAGAAGGAAGTGGTGAGGTGTTGAATGTGGTTGGTTGGGGAGGAATGATGGGAACGGGCGCGTTCATAATTCACGGTAGATGGAGAAAAGGATGACTAGTTGAGATGACCGTATGAGGGTTTTGACAGAGTGAATAAGAGTGAGCACGGGAGTGAAGACAGTGAAGTGTGAGAATGGGCAGAGAAAGAGAAAAACGAGTCATGGTTCACATATGTTTGTATGGGTGACGACGAGTGAAGTATCATCATCATTCTCATCATCGTCATCATCATCATCGTCATCGTCATCGTCATCGTCATCGTCATCGTCATCGTCATCGTCATCGTCATCGTCATCGTCATCGTCATCGTCATCGTCATCGTCATCGTCATCATCATCATCATCATCGTCATCATCGTCATCATCGTCGTCATCATCATCATCATCTCATCATCATCATCATCATCATCATCATCATCATCATCATCATCATCGTCATCATCATCATCGTCATCACCATCTTCATCGTCATTATTATCATCATCATCATCATCATCGTCATCACCATCATTATCGTCATTCATCATCATCTTCATCATCATCATTTTCAGCGGCAGCAGCGGGACAGAGTCAACAACAAAACCGACACACACAAAGAGTGTTGATTTGGGTCCAAGGAAAACACTCACATGTTTGTTATCTTTTAAACGTGCTACAATTTAAGCAACTACCGAAGATTGTAAATCCAGCCACAAGCTGTATCAGCAAACGTGTAGCTGAAATATTTTCGGGCAGCCTATAGCTTTCTTTATTTCTTTCAGACAATCCTAAAACATTCGTTATTTATGGCGTGGGCGCGGCGCGTTCTTTACGTTCACTTGTAGATAGTGTTTACTGCTTCTGGGAACCAACAGTCTAGTGTTGAGCTACACTTTGTAGTTTTAGAAAAAGCAGTCAGTGTCAATAGTAGGCCTATGGTACAAAAATCGTTCCAAGCAAACACACACACCCGCCACGTGAATTAGCACTTAAATGTTATCATTAACATTTCTTTCATACTTGTCTGGTGTCCTATAGCGGGACATCTGTTTGGAAATGTCAACATTCAGTTCATCCTTGCATTATATGTATATAAACACAACGGATATTCAAGTATATTTGATCAAGGCTGCACAAACATTTAACTCAACATCTTTCTACGCGAGTGCTCGTTGACCTTTAAAAAAGGTCATATTGCGGCCGCGTTTTTGTTGTTTGTACTGCATTAATTTATAAATATCAAGTGTCATTGTAGCGTCGTATATAGTAACACCCCGGGGCACGTCACGAAACATCCAAATGTCCCTGTGTCATTGCGGAAAGGCGGATGAGTCTAGGAACTCTTTTTATCCTGTCAGTCATAGATGACATTAACAATAAACACATCCTTCCGTGGGGATGCAGTATCCTATCAATTACACTCGAAGTATAACGTGTAAATGACGTGCTATTGCGAAAATTCAGCACAATAACAGCTCTACTAGTAGCAGTAGTAATAAAAGAATAACAAAATGTCCCGTGATTAAATTACGTATTGCTCTATACACCAGTTTAGACACATAAGAAAACTCGTTGCTCTCTCGGTTCGGCATTTAGACAAGACGTAAAGAAAAACCAACTAGTTTGACATATTTGCCTGGGACAGTCACAGCTGGTTAAAGATGCCAACATGTTTGTCCTATGCGATCAGTCACCGGTAGTATTCTGTTGACGTAGCGAGTTTGCCACGGCCACCCGAGAGAATAGTCACCAAAGTAACGCGTAACTGTCGCGGTCCTAACACCATTGAGCAGATTGACGATAACCCGCGATGTTTTATCGGTCGATCTAATCACCCGACCCACGGAGCGAGGTTCAAATGTAACAAAATCGAAGGGCTTCCGTTGCTAGTGAAGAGATGTGTTGCTCATGTGCGGATAACTTTCTAATTGTAGCTCTCGTATCAGTTGGCACACAGATGTCATTTCGCTATAGCGTCTCGCTACAAGGACCCGCATTTGCAACGTTGCTTGAATTGCCACATGTCGAATAGCGCGTTTAACGCACGCGGTTCTGTAAAGTCAATTTACGTTTAGTATCTAAGAGACTGTTTTTAATTATTTTGTTTTGACGTCTCCAAGGATTACGTTGATTTGATGCATCAACGTGTCGCTTTGCCGTACGTTTCCGCCATTCAACACTGCAGAATATACCACATACCAAGGTATCAATTCTTCTATGCAAATAAATTAGTAGATCAGATTATGCGTATTTGTAATCATTTACGGCATTCGTGTAGCTGTCGCGATAATTTAATCTCACATTTGGTCACGGTAATTAGTATCGTTTACAAAAACAATTATTCTTTATTTGAAACACAGAACAGCGTTTCGTGGAAAACAGATAGTTGTCATATCCTGCTGAGTGTTAAGTCATGATCAATTCATAAATAAAAATAAAAACACGGGATGGGCCCAATAATATTACAATATTACAAATGGACCAAACACGACGTTAACAAATACGGACACTTTGTTAGCGTTTATTTATTATTCAGTTATATATGCGTGGTCACGTGTAGATGTCATTCGTTTAACTTATCTCTGTGTCAGTAATTATTACTAAAGGTTTTCACAACTGGACAACAACTTGTACAACTATTTACACAAATGGACAACGACTTGTACAACTATTTACAACATTTGAACAACAATTTGTACAACTGTCTACACAACTGGACAACGACTTGTACAACTGTCTACACAACTGGACAACGACTTGTACAACTGTTTACACAACTGGACAACGACTTGTACAACTGTTTACACAACTGGACAACGACTTGTACAACTGTCTACACAATTGAACAACGACTTGTACAACTGTCTACACAACTGGACAACGACTTGTACAACTGTTTACACAACTGGACAACGACTTGTACAACTGTCTACACAATTGAACAACGACTTGTACAACTGTCTACACAACTGGACAACGACTTGTACAACTGTTTACACAAATGGACAACGACTTGTACAACTGTTTACACAACTGGACAACGTCTTGTAAAACTGTATACACAACTGGACAACGACTTGTACAACTGTTTACACAACTGGACAACGACTTGTACAACTGTGTACACAACTGGACAACGACTTGTACAACTGTCTACACAACTGGACAACGACTTGTACAACTGTCTACACAACTGGACAACGACTTGTACAACTGTTTACACAACTGGACAACGACTTGTACAACTGTTTACACAACTGGACAACGACTTGTACAACTGTCTACACAACTGGACAACGACTTGTACAACTGTCTACACAACTGGACAACGACTTGTACAACTGTTTACACAACTGGACAACGACTTGTACAACTGTTTACACAACTGGACAACGACTTGTACAACTGTTTACACAACTGGACAACGACTTGTACAACTGTCTACACAATTGAACAACGACTTGTACAACTGTCTACACAACTGGACAACGACTTGTACAACGGTTTACACAACTGGACAACGACTTGTAAAACTGTTTAAACAACTGGACAACGACTTCTACAGCAGTTTACACAACTGAACAACGACTTCTACAGCAGTTTACACAATTCTAGTGTATGCAAAACTTGACAGCATTTATTTAATTTAGGCTAATCTACTTGAGTATTATTGCCATAGGAATGTTTGTGTTATGTCGGGAAACATAACAGGACAACTCTAAAGCATTTATATGAACTGGGACACACATCAGTTCGACTAGCGCTGCCCCGATATCGCGGTAGAACCGTCACAAATGCGCAGTTGTTCGCCCTCTTTAAGTTGATAATCAATTGCGTCGTCTCCGCCTGTCATTGTGCGGGTCCGACAGAAAGTGAAATGGTCATGTGCCTTCGAGGAACGTCGCCCCTGCTAACAAAATCACGCTCCCAGAACCGAGGCAGAATGTTACAAGAATGTTATTTACTACGTTACGATAACGTTAGCGGGTAACATTCTCCTAACTTTCTTTTTGGGAAAGTTTTCTTTACGTTAACGTTATTTAGGAACGTAACTGCGTGACCTAATTAAAACGTTATGGTAACGTTACCGGAACGTTGTGTTTGCTAAGACGGTGTCTCGCCGCCTTCACTCACCGTCGGAAGAAGCTACACTTGTCGTGTGATAACGTGT
The DNA here is from genome assembly GCA_025642075.2 of Ridgeia piscesae. Classification (NCBI taxonomy): domain Eukaryota; kingdom Metazoa; phylum Annelida; class Polychaeta; order Sabellida; family Siboglinidae; genus Ridgeia; species Ridgeia piscesae. Next base: position 360,485 of record JAODUO010000320.1, on the reverse strand, counting down.
AAAACCGGAACAGACTAATCACCTGGGTGCCACGCCCGTCCCGAGGCTTGCTGCCAAAATAGTTGGCAAGACGTATCGTCAGTTGGTAGATGGCGATAAAACCGTTGTGGATGAAACACCGAGATAACGCGAGTGTTGAATAACGTGATGACGTAACATAACATTGCCGACGTGAGATAATCTGGATAATGCCGTCGTCGTCTTCGCGTAGTAATTAGAGCATAGCCGAATGCTTCCCCGTTTACAGATTTGACTATAACACACTTATAGTTGGACTTTTGTTTAGGTATGGACCAAGTGATATCCATTTATTTTTGTGAGCGGGCTTAATTGGCTAATTAGATACGTATTACAATGTGGATATTGTACTACCACGAAATACGTCCAAATAGTAAATAAATCACACTATTTAAACGCTATGTAAAATAAAAACACAATGGGGACACTGTCCATTGTTTTGAAACGGGGTGCCTGGAGAAACAAAGCCATCAAGAGTAAGCTAAAACTCAGCAAATTGTATCTGTCGTAATGAGGTGGTCTTCAACAATCGTTTTTTAACCATAGTAAGCTAATATTGCAATTTGATAAATTCTGCTGTAAAGCAGGTGTGTCAGAATCAAATCACTGTGAACTATATCGTCGAACTTACTGGTAACAAAACTAGAACGGGCGCAGTAAAGGTGAAACATCTCCCACCGAAGGCTAAATGTTGTAGGCTGTCAAACGTAGCAACAAACGTTACCTTTGACATTTGTAAGATGAATGTGAAATTGTGTAGATATTGCCGCATCACGGAATCTATGTGGCTGATATTTGTTTTTTAAATAAAGATTCACCATCTAACACAACCACGTATTGTATGAGCTATTATTACAGTGCCGATTTTAAGCAGTGCTTGAAGCAATGTAAAAATAGTTGGTACTTTTTTCTTTTTCGGCAGCATTTCATTGAATAATGTCTAAATTTCCAGCGAAGATCGCACCAAAATAATCGACGTCGTTTAAATGTGGTTTCCGACTTGTGATCACTGATCTAGCCAAGTTACGGTAGGCCTAATTTTAGAATCCCGTATCTAGCCAAGTTATGGTAGGCCTAATTTTAGAATCCCGTATCTAGCCAAGTTATGGTAGGCCTAATTTTAGATTCTCGTATCTAGCCAAGTTATGGTAGGCCTAATTTTAGATTCTCGTATCTAGCCAAGTTATGGTAGGCCTAATTTTAGAATCCCGTATCTAGCCAAGTTATGGTAGGCCTAATTTTAGATTCTCGTATCTAGCCAAGTTATGGTAGGCCTAATTTTAGATTCTCGTATCTAGCCAAGTTATGGTAGGCCTAATTTTAGATTCTCGTATCTAGCCAAGTTATGGTAGGCTTAGTTTTAGAATCTTTGATCTAGCCAAGTTATGGTAGGCCTAATTTTATAATCTCGTATCTAGCGACGGTTATGGTAGGTCTAGGTTTAGAATCTCTGATCTAGCCAAGTTATGTAGGCCTGGTTTTAGAATTTCTGATCTAGCCAAGTTATGGTGGGCCTGGTTATAGAATAGTAGATAGCGAAACGGTTTTATTTATGCGCTGTTTGGCATGGCGCTAATAAGCTATGTCATTTAGTTGTTGTTTAAACATGTTGCATTTTGGCAAAACACACATTCGCTGCGACCACCTACGGAGACATAGTTTATGTCTTACTCATAATAAAACATATGTCCCGTACTGAGACAATTGGAAACATTTGGGTCAAACCTAAAGACGTTTGCGGTACCCTTTTTTACAATGAGGTAACAAAGCAACTTCGCAGTAACGCGATCGTTTCGTACATTGTCCGCGATGTCGCATTTAGGTCGCCACGTTATCAGTGTTACGACAATCTGAGTGTCTATTTCAAGAGCCGTATACGGAACTTTGAATTAGTATCAGTATTGGCGATACGAATGCCATTTTTTCGTCGAGATGTATAAATACAACGATTATTGGCGAGCGTTCAACGCGAGGCTACAACAACAGCGCTATCCATTTATAATCAACCTACATATATACAGCTATCCGAGGCCACGTCCGCATAGACAGAACCGCGATCATGTCGACACATATTAGATCATTCGCCGATACTAACCGCCGGCAAACCTACCGTTATCGATAAAACACGCTCTCGGTGCTTATCGTGTTTTGATAGCAGTTTCATTAACCCAGAAAAATAAAAACAAACAGACCCTGGCTGTCGTAAAACATTACATCAAAAGCAACGTAGATTGCCAGGGTGTTAACACCGTTTGGCAAATATGTTGGTGATAACCGCTGTAGGTATACAGTATACAATATACACAGACCTGGACGGGAATGCCTCGCTAGATTTACATCACTTTCCTTGCAGAGATCGAACGTAATTCTCGTCTCCGAGGGAGTAGACATTCCTGGGTTGGTATGAGAAGCGTCTGGCTAGCACTAGTCCCCGGGCGAGTAGCTAATTGTGTAGGTATTTTCTAGCACTAGTCCCGGGCGAGTAGCTAATTGTGTAGGTATTTTCTAGCACTAGTCCCCGGGCGAGTAGCTAATGGTGTAGGTATTTTCTAGCACTAGTCCCCGGGCGAGTAGCTAATTGTGTAGGTATTTTCTAGCACTAGTCCCCGGGCGAGTAGCTAATGGTGTAGGTATTTTCTAGCACTAGTCCCCGGGCGAGTAGCTAATTGTGTAGGTATTTTCTAGCACTAGTCCCCGGGCGAGTAGCTAATTGTGTAGGTATTTTCTAGCACTAGTCCCCGGGCGAGTAGCTAATTGTGTAGGTATTTTCTAGCACTAGTCCCCGGGCGAGTAGCTAATTGTGTAGGTATTTTCTAGCACTAGTCCCCGGGCGAGTAGCTAATTGTGTAGGTATTTTCTAGCACTAGTCCGGGGCGAGTAGCTAATTGTGTAGGTATTTTCTAGCACTAGTCCCCGGGCGAGTAGCTAATTGTGTAGGTATTTTCTAGCACTAGTCCCCGGGCGAGTAGCTAATTGTGTAGGTATTTTCTAGCACTAGTCCCCGGGCGAGTAGCTAATTGTGTAGGTATTTTCTAGCACTAGTCCCCGGGCGAGTAGCTAATTGTGTAGGTATTTTCTAGCACTAGTCCCCGGGCGAGTAGCTAATGGTGTAGGTATTTTCTAGCACTAGTCCCCGGGCGAGTAGCTAATGGTGTAGGTATTTTCTAGCACTAGTCCCCGGGCGAGTAGCTAATGGTGTAGGTATTTTCTAGCACTAGTCCCCGGGCGAGTAGCTAATGGTGTAGGTATTTTCTAGCACTAGTCCCCGGGCGAGTAGCTAATGGTGTAGGTATTTTCTACACCTTTTTATAATGTGAAAACAAGTAACTTGTTTTACCTACATACATGAAGATATGTTAATATTATGGAAAATAAATCAAATATTTGCTTCCTGATATCCATTTTTGTGTTATTGTATAAATTCGGCGATATCCATGAGAACGAGTAACACAGTAAGGCTACTAACCACCCCCCGGTCGGAGTTTTATATTTCTTAATTTCTATCACTGCATTCTGGTTAGCATCAACGATTCTTTCACGTGACCACTGCTAATGCATACTCGTTACGACCGTGCGATTGAATATCGCTCAGCAGGGCATTCTTGTCATGGTAATGCTTTTTATTTAGATAAGAATGCACAGTTTGTTGAAGGCAGGAAAATTTATATCAGCTAGATGCTCTTCACTCGAATAGTTCTCTTATGTTAATGCGATTTTATCTTACTACTATTTCAAACACTTTGCACATTCCTCAACAAAACAAGTGTGTAGTTCGCCACTTCTACCGAAGTAATCCATGCGGTAGTAGCGACACTGTCAATCTTACCACTTCACGCGGTCAGTTCAATTGAACTGACCGCGACCGCGGTATAACGGACGGAGTGAAATAGTAAGACGTCATGGACAAGCCTACACAGGCTGGAAAAGTATCCCTCATTTGTGAACAATGTGGGTGTAAATTCTCCTACCTTGAAACCAATTTTAACTTACTATGATAAATTCTTTCACACCACTATTTGTTTCATTGTTTTATTCTGAAAGGCCAGTGATCGAGGCATCATGCAATTGACATTTATGTTGTTGTGGCGGCCCGACATCTGGCCCCAGTCCATAGAAATAAGTGCATAGAAATTACTATTAGTACCTTTTTGGTGATATTTTATATGTTTCGGTGTGCGTATATCCCACAAAATATACCATGACTGGCTAATTTTAAGAACAGACAAATACTACATTAAGTTTGTTGTTAGACAGCTTATTTCCTGTGGATATTTAAAGATTAGTCACATATGGTATTAGGCTATTTGTGTAGATAGAGTACTATATGAAATAGTAAATATTTAAAATTTGCATATTCATTCGGGAGTGAACGGGTCTCTCCGTACAAGAGCTCTTTAACACAGCCACAGGACGATTATAAACGCAGTATCGCATCATTTGTGTTCCCCTTCCCCTCTCCCCTTCCCTGCCATCTGCCCCCCCCCCCCCCGATGACCAAGTCGGTCAAAAGACTAAAGTAAATTTAACCACAGATGTACATACCGGACTTGCCGACGCCGCTGTGTCCAAGCACTGCGAGGTTGACGGCGTGGTCAGACCTCGGTGACCGGTGGCCGGTCCGTTCAGTGGACAGTGACCGCGTGAGCAGGTCCAGGGAACTGCGGCTGAGTGGGTCAGCACTCATGACGTCACGCCGCATGGACGCCTCGGCCTGGTGCACTGCGGGAAGAGAAAGAATGATGGGTTGTAGAGGAACAGTGGTGGGTTGTAGAGGAACAGTGATGGGTTGTAAAGGAACAGTGGTGGGTTGTAGAGGAACAGTGATGGGTTGTAGAGGAACAGTGATGGGTTGTAGAGGAACAGTGGTGGGTTGTAGAGGAACAGTGATGGGTTGTAGAGGAACAGTGATGGGTTGTAGAGGAACAGTGGTGGGTTGTAGAGGAACAGTGATGGGTTGTAAAGGAACAGTGGTGGGTTGTAGAGGAACAGTGATGGGTTGTAAAGGAACAGTGATGGGTTGTAGAGGAACAGTGATGGGTTGTAGAGGAACAGTGATGGGTTGTAGAGGAACAGTGATGGGTTGTAGAGGAACAGTGATGGGTTGTAGAGGAACAGTGGTGGGTTGTAGAGGAACAGTGATGGGTTGTAGAGGAACAGTGGTGGGTTGTAGAGGAACAGTGATGGGTTGTAAAGGAACAGTGGTGGGTTGTAGAGGAACAGTGATGGGTTGTAGAGGAACAGTGATGGGTTGTAGAGGAACAGTGGTGGTTTGTAGAGGAACAGTGATGGGTTGTAGAGGAACAGTGGTGGGTTGTAGAGGAACAGTGGTGGGTTGTAGAGGAACAGTGGTGGGTTGTAGAGGAACAGTGGTGGGTTGTAGAGGAACAGTGGTGGGTTGTAGAGGAACAGTGGTGGGTTGTAGAGGAACAGTGATGGGTTGTAGAGGAACAGTGATGGGTTGTAGAGGAACAGTGGTGGGTTGTAGAGGAACAGTGATGGGTTGTAGAGGAACAGTGATGGGTTGTAGAGGAACAGTGATGGGTTGTAGAGGAACAGTGATGGGTTGTAGAGGAACAGTGATGGGTTGTAGAGGAACAGTGATGGGTTGTAAAGGAACAGTGATGGGTTGTAGAGGAACAGTGATGGGTTGTAGAGGAACAGTGGTGGGTTGTAGAGAACAGTGGTGGGTTGTAGAGGAACAGTGGTGGGTTGTAGAGGAACAGTGGTGGGTTGTAGAGGAACAGTGATGGGTTGTAGAGGAACAGTGATGGGTTGTAGAGGAACAGTGGTGGGTTGTAGAGGAACAGTGGTGGGTTGTAGAGGAACAGTGATGGGTTGTAGAGGAACAGTGGTGGGTTGTAGAGGAACAGTGATGGGTTGTAGAGGAACAGTGATGGGTTGTAGAGGAACAGTGATGGGTTGTAGAGGAACAGTGATGGGTTGTAGAGGAACAGTGATGGGTTGTAGAGGAACAGTGATGGGTTGTAGAGGAACAGTGGTGGGTTGTAGAGGAACAGTGATGGGTTCTAGGAGACAGATACAGTGTGGAGCAATGTTAACGATACTGGCGGTAGTTTGTTGAAACGGCGATGACGACGGCGACGACTTTAACGATAACAACTAATTAACATTATTAAAGTTGGTGTTGTTGTTGAATGCATTAAAATTAACAGTTATTACGGTTACTGCAACATCCGCAGGATCATCGTCATCGTCATCGTCATCGTCATCGTCATCGTCATCGTCATCGTCATCGTCATCGTCATCGTCATCGTCATCGTCATCATCATACATCTGCAGCAGCAGCAGCAGCAGCAGCAGCAGCAGCAGCAGCAGCAGCAGCAGCAGCAGCAGCAGCAACAGCAGCAGCAGCAGCAGCAACAGCATTGGGCATAAAACAACAATAAAAACTTATATTATTAAATTATGCTAATTAATGCTAAATAGGATAGTAGTAGTGGTGGTGGTGGTGGTGGTGGTAACAATAATACATACAACAATAAAAGAAAAATAATAATAACAACAAGAACACTGAAATGAAAATATACTCATCGTTCAGCAAACGTACCACGTACCTTGTCACCTAGAACGACTTAATTGTACACAACCTGGCCGACTGTCCTAGTACGGCCCACGACCCTCCAATGTGCCGCGGTCGTTGAAAACGTCAGCGCCAACACAAGACAACGTAATGTGGCAACGGACGCACTCGCGGTAACTACCGCGTTCACTTTATACGTGATGTACTCGCGCTTCCTCGCCGTGCCTAGTGCTTATATCCCACCAGTCGCATCGGAGATGCCTCACTGCTTCAGTGCACTCAGTGCTCTCTGCGACTCCGGCGCACGCAACGTCTATTTCCCCGTGAGTTCACGTCACTGCGTCGGCTTAGATCTACCGCGGCGGCGTGTGCCAGCGCAGACGTGTGGCGGGGCAGACGGACTGCTAACTGCGTCGCGTCAGTGGAGCGGGCGCCGTCAGCGGTTGGACAGCCGCGGTAAACACGCTCGCTGTCTGTTTGGACGATCACTGGCAGGTGTTTACGTCGCGTCGTGTGGATGAGCAGGGCATTTCATCGCTGGAACATCGTCGTGGTCCGCAATTTATTTAGTTGGATGTTTATGAAACACTTTTGTTTTATAAGGCGATTTTCTGCGATTTTCATGAGTTGTTATTATATCCTAATTAACGTTCTCGTATCATTCGTATGCCCAATTTATTTTAATTGTTTCGTCTCAAAGTAGATTAAATTAACAATCGGTTGGTGCAGTTTGTAACAGTTGCCATGCAACGATAGAAAACGCACCAGTTCATTTATCAAGTACTCATTGGTAGGTTGTATACGTGCAGGAAAGCAGTTTGCATTGACTGTCTTAAATCAGTCTATTTTAAATAAATCCAAGTCGCTTTGCGATGACCTCGATAGTAGAGCCACCTGGCAATTAAGGCAAACCCATGATAATTGTTTCCATAAGATAAAATAATCGAAACATATTTTCGCTAATACGGTTACCTCACAATTCGGGACACTTTTGTTATGCCCTAAGGGTAGCCTCCTTAATATATTAAACTAGAAGACATAAAAGACCACGGCTGTAACACGGTAGATTTATATTATTTGTAATGCACTGGCAATCTGACATATTGTTATACCCCGTGGCTATTTCAACATTTCGGCAGGTCGTACATGTTCTGACGAAGCTGACATGATAAAAATATAAAGGCCTCTACAATGTAGTTGTCGTTTTTTATTTGTTAAAAGAAATGGATTCAATAAAATTTATTGTTTTGAGGAATGCTCGCTAATCTAATTACTCGACATTGCAGGGTTCTCATTTATAAATATAATTGAACAGGTTTATGGCCAATCAAATGGCGTTTAACACGCCCGAAGCGTTTTTCGCAATGTTAATATTTCTGTAACGAAACGTACAAACGAAATATGAAACATTTACACAGTATACAATATAATCTTACTTTACGGTCACCTCGATAATACGGCCACTTCGCAATTAATGTTACTCTGGGACAGTCTGAAGATATTGTGATATCAAGTGAATTACAACATATATTAGTTCAGCCAATATTTATGTACAGGTACGTCATAGGAAATCAGTCCTGCTAATGCAGTCACCTCGTTATTGCGGTCCCAACGGCAACCTTAATAGTGAGGTTTCATTGTGAACCAACTGTTTACCAGCGGCAGGAGGGTGATATGTGACGGGGTTAAAGGCATTGACCTTTGAAGTCTCGTTCTCCCAACTACAAGTCAAAATATTGTACAATCTTACCATCCTCTGAATGACGCTTTTCAGAAACTTCCGTCAGGGAGACGTCTAAAAGTTCCACTAGTTATAAAGAACCTATTCAAGAAATCGTTTATACCCTCTGCCATTTAAATTTTGAATGCTAAATGTTAATGTACTGTATACTTCTTTTATTCCATTCACTTATTGAACTCATTTATCTAATCTAATTTATTTACCAATTTTAGTAAATATTATTACTGTTATCAGATTGTGTCTTATCAAAACAACCTATTAAGGAATATTATTTATTTATTTATTATTTAGAGTACTTATTTATATACTTAATTTATTTACTTTACCAATTTTAGTGCTGATTAGTATTATTAAAATTTTAATGTGTCTTATTAACCGTATATATTATGGCTCACCAATCTTATTACTGTCATTTTAATGATGAACAATTTCCGTTTTTAATGTCATATTTTAAATGGACAATGAAGTCTTTTGAATCTTTGAAGACAACAAAACACAACACGTGGGACGAAGTATACTTAATTCAGCCTACTTTCGTACGTTTGTGAAGCCAATGTGTGGCTACTACAACCTTGGCAAGAGATGCATACCCCGGACAGGGGAACAAGCAGACGAAGTCGCTTCAACTTGTCAGTTCTCGCCTCCCGGACAGACCTACGGCGTGGCGGGGCGTTCATCAAAGGTGTGAGTCGGCTGCGAAGATCACACGAAGGTGTGTTTAGGTGCAACACCTGTCGGGCCCCCCGGTAGGCTGACCAGCGGGGCGCGGCCAGCGGCTGGCGTGGACGTCGGACGTCGGGAGCAGTTATAGTTCCCGCCCGGTAGCTCGGCTATTTGTATCACTCCGAGGCACGCTTGTAGTCCGGTTCTGGTTAGGAAAGTCTTACGCAATAGCGTAAGATTGCAACAACATTAGGTGGGTATCAAGCAGGAATGCGGCACGCACGGACGCACGGACTCACGCACGCACGCACCACGCACACCGCACGCACGCACGCACGCATGTATCCACATACGGATACGCACACATAGACACATACGCGCGTACGCACCCATGCACGCACTCACGCACGCTTACACAAGCACGCACGCGTGCACATGACATGCACGTCTCAAGCTTGCTCCGTCTTGCCTGGTTACTGTGTTCATTGCGATATCCAAATTCATAATATACGCTAATACTACAGAGATTAACCACCAATGTTTTTGTGGATAATTTCTATTGGGAATGAGTAAACAAGACTCAGGGCAACTCGCCTAATTTGGAACTTGTTACTGACGTTAAACCTATCAAACTATGCATGTTACACAGGTCTGATTTCTACAATTACGAATTCCATGTACGCTAACAACAATTACTGTATTTGGAATTTTCGACAGGCTGCAGAGATACGTGTCGCTAAATTGGCTGTTAATGGTATACAGGCGTTTTTCATGCTGGGAAACCAACAAATAAAGATATTCAATACATATCACACAGATGTCCCGCAGGTGGTTATGCCAATGACAGTAATTGGTATGTCACTTTTTTATTTACTAAATCGTGTACAATGTGAATGTGTCTGTCATTCGCTAGATGGCAGTACCAGTAGCAATAGAAATACGTCAGTGGATTGTTGTTGAAAGCTTAACGAGGCCAGTGGACAGTTATGGATACATCGTATATGCCTACACAAGTGAGAGTTACCGGCAGTGCTAGGGCTTATGTTCATTTTGCTGTCATCAGACAATCAGCCGATCTGGATATGTGCAAAAGCTGGATATTCTACTTAGTGGACTCAGTAAGCCATGGGTGAATACTTGCCAATCATCAACGCACTCGCGTATGAGAATAAACGTCAAGAACGTAAATACAAAATAAACAAAGTAAATAAATAAAACTCTATAAATACCCGAAGGTGACATATAAATGTATATTCTAAATAAAATGATCGCAGTGTGTTTTAATACGTTGAAACGTTGTTGATCAATTGTAGATTGAAGCGAATGAATAAAAGACAGGAGCGTGGACTTCGGTGGTGTGATCATATTATTATTATTATTATTTTTATTATAACCAGCATTTATTAAGCGCCGTATCTTTAGCACCAGCCCATTCATGTTTGTGTGTGTGTGTGTGTGTGTGTGTGTGTGTGTGTGTGTGTGTGTGTGTGTGTTGTGTGTGTGTGTGTGTGTGTGTGTGTGTGTGTGTGTGTGTGTGTGTGTGTGTGTGTGTGTGTGTGTGTGTGTGTGTGTGTGTGTGTGTGTGTGTGTGTGTGTGTGTGTGTGTGTGTGTGTGTGTGTGTGTGATATTTAATTAACATTAACTTTTATAAGAGTATAATAATGGTTAGTAATTAAGATACACATTTCTAACATATTAAGACAAATTATGGTAAAAAAATTAACATTATCGAAAGCCCCTGATCAACAAGTCGGGTTGCCAATCAGATGCTCACGTAGCCTCGGACCGTGCAAATCGAACAAGATAGTCCTACCCGGCGACACCTGCAGCGTGGCGTGTATGCAGAAAGAACAAGGTTGATTCAGAGAACCTCGGGTAACCTTAAGGGATAACCAGCCGAAGGCACACCCTTGTCCCGCTGCGAGATTGTTCTCCTTTTGGCATCCCTATCGTCAGGGGTGAGGTTGGCCATAGTTACCGGTCGTCTTTTTCTTCGTCTTTTCTTTCCCCACTTTTCTCTCACTACGTTCTCTATCAACAATCAGCTCTTTTTATTTGTTGATGTTTTTCTCCATTCTCGTCCCACTCTTTACCAGATCTCTCTTAACGCAGTCCTCCCATCGCATACTCGGCGTTCCTCGCCTCCATTTTATGGGCATTTCATGTCTGCCAGTTTTCTAATGTTCCGCTGCCTGGTACGGCCAAGTTAGTTAGCTGTTTCTGCGGCATATTTATTCAACGCATGCAGTTAATGGTTTGGTATTCGCTCTCCAGGCATTTAACCGTTCCTAATCGCACACGTTCGATTATGGCCGTATGCTGTTTCTTTGCGTCATGACATAATCAGCGTTTTCAAAATGGCGCGTGCGTCGACGAGAAGCCATTGACGAATCAACTACGTCATGGTTTGCGTACGTCCGTCACAATCAGAATTATTCGCGAGACCTCTCTCAACCTTTGCCAACAATTATAATGGTTAAATATGTGAATTACACCAATACGGCTACATGCCATCTCCTAGAGGAAACATTACAGTATACATTGATGCTTTAACAACTTTTACATACGCTTTTTTCTTATCTTAATTATATCTTAAAGATAATCTTCTAAAAGAACTTCAACAAAATATACGATGAATAGTTTGACAGAGTTTGCTAGGCAGCCTGGATAGAATGCAGCAATTGATGTTCCCAGTATGTCTTGGTTTGCATTTGTCACTAACTACCACGGGACTCGGGGTGTTTGTTGTACGTATCATTGGTGTTTTAGTCATTCTAAATCCATGTTATAACTATTTGTATATTATAAGAGTAGGTCGTTGTTATACCTACGAAATATAGGGTCTTGTGGCACCCTGGAATAAAAAATGCTTAGTGTTTAAATTACACGCGAAAGTGTGTCCAAATGCGCGCGCGCGCGTGTGTGTGTGTGTGTGTGTGTGTGTGTGTGTGTGTGTGTGCGCGCGTGCGCGTGCGCGTGCGCGTGCGCGTGTGCGTGATATTTCATTAACATTAACATTTAAAAGAGTATAATAATGCTTAGTAATTAAGATACATATTTCTAACATATTAAGACAAATTATTATAAAACATTTACATTACTATTATTATATAATTTAATAATAATAATAATAAAACAAAATAGTTACAATACACCAACATTGACGTATTAATATACACACATGTAATAATAATAACACAAGTTTTATTAGCAACTCAACTGAGTTGGATTGACATTACAATAGGTTACAATTAACTCATCAAAACATCATACAATACAATAGAAATACATTTGATACCGCAAATCATACCGTATTAATAGCTTTTACTTAATATAAAGCCCACGGTATAAAGGAGTTACGGAATCTATTCGTTCTAGTAACTGGTAACGGGTATACATTTTCTTGTCTAATATTATATACGGTATGTCTTTTGTCAGGCAGCAGTATAATTAATCTATGTGTGCCGACTTTAATTTTATCAAAATATTTTTGACAACATGCTGTCCCGTCTTACATTCAACGTATCCAGGTTAACACGTCTAAGTATTTCCGCGTAACCCAATCCAGGAAAAATACATTTTAGTGCCCTTTTTTGTATAACTTCAATATTGTCAGACAAATATTGGGGCAAGTTAGTGTGCCATACAGGACATGCATGTTCTAAAACTGGTCTCACCACACTAACATATACACTGACCAGATCTTTCTGTGTAATCCCTGCACGCTTTAACTGATACAACATGTACAGGCGTTTACTAGCCTTTTTCACTATATTATCCACGTTGTCAGATCCTGAGAAATGGTCACACCTAATAGTTTGGCATGGCAAACTTGTGCTATATCCATCCCATCAATCATTATATTCAGGATAGTGCTTCTGAAATTGCCATCTTGTGCAAAACTAATGATTATTTCTTTTGATTTTTCCGAATTAATTTTCATGTCATTCTGTTCTGTCCATCTAGCAGCAATGTCAACCGACTCTTGTATAATATATACATCATTTATGTCGCATATTTCAAATAACGTACTGTCATCTACATACTTATATAATGGAACAGTCGTTCTTAAATCATTATATAAACAAGGAAACATTTAGGTCCAGACAATGTCCCTTGCGGTACTCCCCCATTGGGATGACCAGAATGGGAATATTCATTTCCTATTTTTACTCGTTGAGCTCTGTCTAATAGAAATGTTGCCATCCATCTTAAAATATATGCGGGCAACCCATACGAGCTTATCTAGCAACAAATGATGATTAATAAGATCAAACGCTTTGTTAAAGTCTAACATTACAACTCTGACATAAGAATTCAATTTATCTGTCGCCTTATACCACATATGAATGACCAGTTCGACAAGAACGTCTGTTGTGGACGTTCCTCTAATTCCTCCAAATTGCTTAGCATAAATTTCACCTTCAATTGTTTCATCCACCCATTTCATTATTATTAATTCAAACACCTTGGCAGCTATGGGAGTTAGTGAAATTGGGCTAATGTATTTTTCAATCGACACAGGGGGCTTGTTTTTGGCAACGGTATTACATTGACCATTTTCCATTCCACAGGGAGTACACCTTCTCTTAGTGAATTGTTAAAAATAGCAGATAATTTTCTTAAGACCCATGCAGGGATGTTGTCAGACCCAGTAGCCTTGTTGGCTTTAACACTCTCCAAGGCTTTAAAAGTAGTACATACGCTAATCACATACTGATCCGGCAGTTCCTCGTTAACGTCGAACACCTTGTGACTCTTATTTAACCGAGGCAAATGGTCACTCACAGACACAAAGAAATCATTCGTTGTATTGGCCAGTAAGCCACAATCACCATCCGTTGTTTTGTTAGCTAGACCTTGCACGCATGATTTGCCATTTGTTTTAAGTCCCATTATTGTTTTCATATGCTTCCACCAATCGTGGGATCCAGATTCATGCATTGCTGCAATTTGTGTTTGGTAAATATTATACTTAAGTTTCGAAGCGGCTCGGTTGACCTTATTACGCAATATTTTTGCTTGATTCCAATCACCACTCATGTGAGCTCGCTGTCTTTTACGAACTAAGTCTGTGAACCAGTCTGTGACCCATGGTTTATCAGCCGTATGCCTCGTAACAATTTTAGTAGGAAAGCATATTTCCATCAGGTTGCAAATAACCGTTTGATAATATTAATACAGATCTGCACATGAATCAAACCTAAATAGGGGTTCCCATTTAATGGCTGATAAAGCCATATTGAATGTGGCTTTTTCTTTTGGCCCCATACACCACATTCTGGGTGTTTTCGCATTACAGTGTCAATGTTGGTGATTAAATGATCACGTATTTTCAAATTCTCCGTCTTTGGACTATAATACAAACATGCTACCAGTATACATGAGAATTTTCGAGGCGTTTTCTTTGGCATAACCTTAATCCACATTACTTCTAAATCATGAACCTCCATATCATTCAATCTCTTATACATTAAATCATTTCTAACGTAGCAGGCTACACCACCGGCTCGTCCATGAACCCTATCTTTTCTATCCAAGCAAAACCCTTGCATAGTAAGACTACTTAAATCCATATAGTCTTTAAACCGTGTCTCACTAACACATACCATTGAAACATCAGGTGTTGCTACATTTACATGCAATTCGTCCACTTTTTCACTGTTCAAAGATCTGACATTTAAATTAATTAGGGAAGGTAGATCCCATTTCCGTATTTTGTCTGCTGTTGGATTCGGAACACAAAACCGCGTTGAATCAGAGTTCTCGGTTTGTGTGTTCAGGGAAAGTTCCATGGCCAGATCGTTTAGGCCCATTTCCTAATCACGGGAGTGATGGTTTTCTTTATGTTCTCGTTCCGCGAACTGACGACTCAACACTTTGTCAGGGTGTCTGCAGGTGGCAGTGACGTGGTTCGTCTCACAGCATTTGGCACACTTGCCCATCGACTGACGAGTACGACGTTTGACCACTGTCCACTTACCGTCAGGTGCCACTCTTGCGTTCGGCAATCGGTCGTGGTTCGTTGCGTTTGACACGTGTCGATGTTGTTATTGATGTTGGCGTTTGTAATGTTTCCGGTGGCTGTTCTTGGAGAGACAGATTCAACAGCAACCTGCCAACTCCGCTCTCAGATAGATGCAGCCCGTCTCTCTGGAAAGCTGCGTCGTCAGCAGCCCCGTTCCGGAATGTGAAATTTGCGTCGTTGTCGACGAATTTGACGTCGACTTCGTTGCACGCTTCCTTCACTTTCATGTTGACGTCCGCCCGTCGATCTGGATTGGCTCGACGCTTCGACGGCAGTACGCTGCTCACCGTGATGGTTGGTGTCAAGGTTTTCGCCTTCTCGTAGTTTCGTGAGTACCACCAACGATAACTATTTCGTCGTTGGTTTCCGTTTTAACCGCGTCATCGATCATTTGTTCGATGTCGGCGAGAGTGGCGCCTGGTTTCCTTCGAATCTTGATGGCATTGCCACTGGACGTTTTATCAACGCGTACATCACGTAGCAGGCTGTTCCCCACAAGCAGTGTCACTGCCTGAGGTCCCCCATCGTTGGCGTCGGCGTCGCCGTCTTATGCAATACAGGTGCTGTACACGTCACGCCGACAATGCAACATGTGGTTATCGAAAGCCCCTGATCAACAAGTCGGGTTGGGAAAGGTGTACTTACTAACCCGTCACTAGCCAATCAGATGCTCATGTAATCTCGGACCGTGCAAATCGAACGAGATAGTCCTACCGGGCGACAGCTGCAGCGCGGCGTGTATGCAGAAAGAACAAGGCTGATTCAGAGAACCTCGGGTAACCTTAAGGGATAACCAGGCGAAGGCACACCCTTGTCCCCCTGCGAGATTGTTCTCCTCTTGGCATCCTTGTCGTCAGGGGTGAGGTTGGCCATAGTTACCGTCGTCTTTTTCTTCGTCTTTTCTTTCCCCACTTTTCTCTCACTACGTTCTCTATCAACAATCAGCTCTTTTTATTTGTTGATGTTTTTCTCCATTCTCCTCCCACTCTTTCCAGATCCCTCTTAACGCAGTCCTCCCATCGCATACTCGGCGTTCCGTTCTATTTTATGGGCATTTGATCTCTGCCAGTTTTCCAATGTTCCGCTGCCTGGTACGGCCAAGTTAGTTAGCTGTATCTGCGGCAATATTTATTCAACGCATGCAGTTAATAGTTTGGTATACGCTCTCCATGCAGTTCACCTTTCCTAATCGCACACGTTCAATTGTGGCTGTATGCTATTTCTTTGCGTCATGACGTAATCAGCGTTTTCAAAATGGCGCGTGCGTCGACGAGAAACAATTGACGAATCCATTACGTCACGGTTTGCGTACGTCCGTCACAATCAGAATTATTTGCGAGACGTCTCTCAACCTTTGCCAAAAAAATGTAATGGTTAAATATGTGAATTACACCAGTACTGCGACATGCCATCTACTAGAGGAAACATCACAGTATACATTTATGCTTTAATAACTTTCACATACGTTTTTATCGTTTCTTAATTATATCTTAAAGATAATCTTCTGAAACAACTTCAACAAAATATACGATGAATAGTTTGACAGAGTTTGCTAGGCAGCCTGGATAGAATGTAGCAATTGATGTTCCCAGTATGTCGTGGTTTGCATTTGTCACTAACTTAATTATACGCGTGACGTGCGTCAGACAAGTTTTGCCAACAATGTTGATAACGGTTATATGCGTGAATTACATTTTGTTATGTGTCACGCTTTCACGTATTATTAAACACGTTTATATCTTAACCACACAATCGATCCACGGACAATGGTGTGTGTACAAGGGTTGAAGTACTGTTTAATATATGCTCATCGTCCAGGTCAGGCATATACATATACAGTAACATTTTCTGGCTAAACCAGATCATCTTAATAATATTAGGTTAGATAATGTGTTGCAATCAACCCGAAGCTTGATTAGTCCTGACTGTGGAGGCTACTAGACGCAAATAAAACAACCGTCATATTAATAAATAATAATATATTTACACGTAATACAATTTACAATATGTACAAGCACATATTTAATGCGCGCCGTTAACTGAGATAATGCACGTAGTCAAATGTGTGTAATACATATATAGTTTCAAACATTACTCGTACGCACATTTAATATTGAATATAAGTTACATTGCTTCATCGATGTCATAAACATCATCATACATAATCATCATACGCATGCAATAAACGCAAAACTATTAATATCGTGAAATACATAACAATAACGAATTCATGGTGTCCGTGTATTGACACGAAATCAGTACGGCTGTTTTCTTTGTATGACTTGTGTGTATTTTACTTACGTACGCTACGTGTCCGAGATGTTTTGGCAAACCAATGTACGTCTTATGATGTGTGCAGTATGCACTTAATGACTATGATGCGTTTGTCGATATGTTTATCATGGTGACTAAAAAGGACACATGGATGTGGTAACAACGACGACGACAATAATAATAGTAATAACAACAAAAACATCCGTAGATCTAAATATACAATATTAAGATTTCCAGCAGAAAACTAATCCCGTAGCTCACATAACAAATAAGAGACCGGGTCGAACAAAACAAGCCCGCCACCTTGCGAGTAAAGATACATTTAAACGTCTGCAAAATCTACATTTAGTTTACAAATCAATAACAAATATTTTTTGTTTAATATAAATAGTTCGATATTGTCACGTTAAAAAACTCACCCCGTAAACTTGCTGTTATGACTAATAAAAACATCCTAAATAAATAAACACATTGGTTGTAAATGTGTGGCTGCCTCTACGCGTGAAAATATGCCTTTTTTGAATTGTTCTTCTTCTTGTCATTATATACGGCCACAATCATTTGTTGCTATATAATTATATATATATATATATATATATATATATATATATATATATACATATATATATATATATATATATATATATATATATATATATATATATATATATATATATATATATATATATATATATATATATATATATATATATATATATATTATATATTATGTATGTAGTATATATATATATATATATATATATATATATATATATATATATATGTATTGTATATATTTCTTATATAGTCCTCGCATATTCACACCAGGTTTCATTGGCATGAATCGTTTACTTCCCTTCGCATAAACACCAGGTACATTGGACGAACAGATTACAGTGTCTCTTCTGAAAGACATAGGCAATGTAGGGTAAACGAAATTGCCCAAGTTTCGACACAGCGACCCGACCAGTACCGAACCACCGCCAGAGGAATAGAACCCTGTCCATCCGAACGGTAATTCGCTTTTTAACAACATTTAACATTTGTCGGTAACTTGGACAACACTGTTGGCTGGCGATAGAACAACCAACAACTTCAACTACATCTGCCAGTAAACAGTCCATTTTGTCGTCTTCGCTAGTTCACATTTCACATATATCTGGGTCGTGTGACTGGGCGATAATATAGGTCGCTACCGAGCGGGTCGACGAGTCTGAGTTTCTTGATGCAGTTAATCCAGAGCAGGTATGTGGCCCCGGACACAATGGAGCCTCCGGCTATCGTACAGGCGACGATGGACCACGCAGGGAAGACAGCCACGGAGTCCTTGCCGTCGTCCTCACCGCCTCCTGAAAGCAGGCCAGTACCCAGTTACCGACTTTGCGATTCATATATGGAAAGCTACCACTTAAGAACACCCAATGCGCTCTTAAGCATAAGCCTACCTAACCATAATCCTAACTAACCCTAACTAACCTTAATCACAATCTTAATTAACCTCAACTCGAATCATAACGAATGCTAACGAATCCAAACTCTAACGCTATGTTAGCTGTTCACACATGGTTCGACATGTGGCACCCGGTTAGAAGAGCAACATTCATCCAACCATCTCCCAACCGTGGGAGCGACGTTGGCAATTTGGGTTAGCCCAGCGGAATTAGGTCGTTGCACCAATCAAGCAAACATTACGTTACAGCAGACAATGACAAAGATACCCTAACCATTTCTAAATTATCATCCAGCATTACCCACACCATCAAGCAACGTGGCTCCGAACATTTGCCAATGTTGCCCCAGCCATCAACAAACATGTTGTGTTGTTGGTCCAAGTTCCAGCCGGAGTTACGTCACAGCTCGTCCAATATAAATAAATGTCGTTCCAGTTCGAGAGATCAAGAAAGTGAGGTTCATTCATTGACAATATAAGTCAACTCATGGTAAAATATTAATCGATTACAGATTCGCCGTTGTGTTTGGAATCCACAAATTATTCACATGAACTCCCGTTCCGGTCACGTTGACCTTAGTTCTGCTAATTCGGACTTATCAAAACTCGCTATTTCAGGGATTTGGATGACAAGGCGACACGGTCGCCTCCGATTGGTCAAGACACATCCGAGCACGGCATATTAGTATGTATATGTAATTAGAAATAATACAACACTGCCCGGGAATGTTTGTTATAACGAATTATAAATAACGCTTCGTGGTCGCACTGTCACAGAAATTCCCGAAATTGGCGGGTGGGTCATTGCGACCTAACGTGGGCGGAACATTTAATGTCAGTACGTTGTCACTGTTCTTGGCTTCCAAACGAAATAACGGTTGATTAACTTGGATAAAATGTACCATGAATTGTCGCAATTATTCATTTACAAGTCGTGTATTTGTGAAAGAAAGACACTAACCAGTTTGGCCTTCCTGACCATTTGCACCATTTCCTGTCGTAGTCGTAGGTGTTTTCGTTGTTGTTGGTGACGTTGTTGTAGTTGTTGGCGTTGTTGTAGTTGTTGGCGGTGTTGTAGTTGTTGGCGGTGTTGTCGTCGTTGTTGGTGGCGTTTTAGTCGTTGTTGGCGGAATTGTTGTAGTCGTTGTTCGCGGTGTTGTCGTTGTTGTTGGCGGTGTTGTCGTTGTTGTTGGCGGTGTTGTCGTGGTTGTTGGCGGAGTTGTTGTCGTTGTTGTTGGCGGTGTTGTCATGGTTGTTGGCGGAGTTGTTGTTGTAGTTGTTGGCGGTGTTGTCGTTGTTGTTGGCGGAGTTGTTGTTGTAGTTGTTGGCGGTGATGTCGTTGTTGTTGGCGGAGTTGTCGTTGTTGTTGTTGGCGGTGTTGTCGTTGTTGTTGGCGGAATTGTTGTTGTAGTTGTTGGCGGTGTTGTCGTTGTTGTTGGCGGAGTTGTTGTTGTAGTTGTTGGCGGTGTTGTCGTTGTTGTTGGCGGAGTTGTTGTAGTTGTTGGCGGTGTTGTCGTTGTTGTTGGCGGTGTTGTCGTTGTTGTTGTTGGCGGAGTTGTTGTCGTTGTTGGTGGAGTCGTTGTTGTAGTTGTTGGCGGTGTTGTCGTTGTTGTTTGTGGTGTTGTAGTCGTTGTTGGTGGAGTTGTAGTCGTTGTTGGTGGCGTTGTAGTCGTTGTTGGCGGAATTGTTGTAGTAGTTGTTGGCGGAGTTGTTGTCGTTGTTGCTGGCGGTGTTGTCGTCGTTGTTGGCGGAGTTGTTGTTGTAGTTGT